>CAODLS011852391.1:0-25647 GCA_948243855.1 Flueggea neowawraea | reverse complement strand
TTATCCATGCTTGTGTTCCCACAAATGGCACAAGCATGTCATGATCCCCGCTGAAGCAAGTAGAGATAACATGATTCATAACATGATTCTAAAAAGAAGGGCTGAGGGCGAAGAAAATTAAAGGAAAGTTTTTTTTTTTTTTTGAAGGTAAAATGAAAGGAAACTTTGAAGCTGGAATTAATCGAATACACAGAAAGACCTTACCTATAGACCAATGAAGGAAAACCTTTTCTTGAAAGGTTTACATGGTACGGAACACTGCTGCCGATGTCTTGGGTGTAAGGGATTCCGTAGTTGCACCGCTGCCATCTCTTAATGCTTCCTGCATAGAATGAAAATCAATGTTTTTCATCTGGTTGACAATTGCTAGTTCATACTGTTCCACTACCTTGGGGTAGTGGGTGAAGCCAGTCTATTCAGTGTTTGAGTGTAAATAATATTTAAAAATAAAGCAGCAGTATAGTTTCAAAAGTTGATTTCAAGACAATACACAAACATATTCGTTTTAGATTTGAAAAAAAAATGGAAGAATTTGGGAGCCGATATCTGGAGATTGGAGTGTCGGATTTTCGAGACGTCGCGATGATTTCGCCTTTCTCTACATTTTCCAAACAGCCCCTGCCAGAGACGTCGCCGGAATCCGGCGAAGTGTGAGGAAGAATTCCCGAAGGTTTTTAGCAGAATTTTGGAGATCCGGTGAGAGTTTCGGCACGAGACCACCACGGTTGTATTCTTCTCGTTAAGCTCTTCGATTCTGGGTCAGAACCGCAGCCGACCACCACTGATACCACCGGAAATCAGCAAAAAATCGTCGCGACTTTCTCCTCACACCTCGCCGGATTTCGGCGACGTCTCTGGCAACGGCTGGTCGAAAAATATAGAGGAAGACGAGACGATTACTATGGCGCAGATGACTCGAAAATCCGACACTCCAATCTCCAGATATCAGCTCCCAATTCTTCCTCTTCTTCTCAATCCTCTCTCTCATTTTCCTTTGTTTTCCGCAGAGTTCTTTAACCCTTCCTCTTTTCCTCTCTTTATTTCTCTTTTTCTTTTTTTTCTTTTTTCTCATGATTTTTTAAACAATTGCATTATCTTCAACAATCTCTTCAATTTCATTCCTCAAAATATTATATTTCAATTTTCTTACACTATTTATATTAATTTTTGAGCTAAATCTATTTTTTTATTAATTAATATTTTATTACCTAATCAAAAAAAAAAAGTAAATGATAATGCCATAAATATATAGAGTCAAATTCACTTATTTCTACATTTTTCAAATTTAATAATAAAATATTAATTAATAATTTAAAAAATGAATTATTACACAAGTTTTAATTCAAATTAATGTATATATCAAAATAAAATATAGTATTTTAAAGAGGGAGAATGAGGAATATGTTAGGATGCTCTAAAATATTTACATTGTGCAAAAATTCAAATATTAGCAAATTGATTTTTCAAAATTCTTATGCTATTATAGAGTTAAAAACAAATAAATAATGAAAATGGGTATTTGTATAAAAAGAAAATAACATACCTCTCTGATCGAAAGCGCTTCACGGACATTTTTGTGGTTCACCCAATATGTAGTGAGCAGATAGGTGTAAGTCTACAGGTCCAGAGAAGAAGTCTTAGCAACAATCTAGTCTTAGTTATTTGAAAAAAGGTTTTCTCACTTAACCATGATTGTGTTAAAACAATCAATGTCATTGATCGTATGGATACACTGAGTTACACTAAGACATTGATGTGTTCTTTTTTTTTTTTGGTCATATGGACGCTTGAACAGAAGAATGAGAATGTGGAAGGAATTACGCGACAGCCAATGGTAGGAAGTTCTAGATAGAAACTGATGATGTCTCCGGATTTGTCATCAAGAAATCTTCTCTTAGCAATAATCTACATTGGCTTTGGCGAAACAAAAGCACACAAAGGCTCCAAAATGTGTGCAGTTTCAATTCCTGAAACACACTAAGAAGTCAAATTGTAGAACAAGTATCAGTTTTGGTTATGCAGAAATTCCGGAAGAACGACTAATTCAAGAAAAATGACTAGCCATTTACCTTTTCAAATTCATCTATATGTTTCAAACACTCAGCATTGATGCGATCAACTGAGTGGTATTCTCCTCCACAACTTCTCTTCAATGACTGGAATGAGTTACAGATTAAATAGAAGTCACAATAAAATCTTGGTTTCTGTCAATACAATTTTTATTTCCATAAAATAGACTTGTAGCCTACTGGCGCTGGAATTGTATCTTGCACTAAGGGATCGATGGTTCAATTCCAATTTGGAACCAAATGTAAACAAAAAAGAAATTATTTCCAGATGATCAGAATGAGTTGGATTTTAGGCATGAAAAGTTTGAGACAGTAATGCAAGAATATATGTCACCTCATAGAGTTCATCAGAAATAAGTGCCATTCCATGAGCATATGGAATCCGTGAATTGGAATCAAAGGTAACATCTGTTGTAGGGTTCCCCAGAAGATATCCCTGATACCATGCAAAACCAAACTCTTCATTCCCTACATAGAAGGTTGAAATACTGTTTTCTAATTTACATTTACCATCTATTTGTTCATCAGCTGCTATGATCACAAACTCTTTTTTTCTCCTTTTTAGACAACTCACGCCTCAATCTTATTAATCCACCAATTTAGTGGTAACAAAAAAATAATTAATTTATCGTAATTATGATCACAAACCTTAAGATTTATTGGTGGTTGGGAGCCTTCTTCATTCTCTGGCAAACATAGGATAAGGGACAAAATATCAAATAATTGAAACAGGCAAGAATGCATCAAATGCTTCAAATGGCTGATGATTCCGAAAATGTTAAATGAATTTAATACTGTAATGTCCTTTATTCTCATACCATTTGAGACCTCTTGAGCAAGAGCTGGAACAATTAATCCAGAGTAAGAGTCTCCACCAATGAAGACTTTATTGGAGTGGAATTCTGGATGATCCGTTAGCCACTACTTCGTCATAAATAACATCAATCTTTGAATGGTGTGCCTAGTAACTCACGAACATAATATGTAAAAGAAATGCAAATATATTAATTACCTTCCTAAGAAATTGGTTTGCTTGGTGAACTTGAGTAAAGTAACTTGCTTCAGAAGCAAGTGGGGTTCTTGCATAGGAGAATCCAGTACTAACAGGCAAATCTAAAAAGATTATGCTGGCCACCTGCAGATTAATTAGAATCCCTCTACCTTAAGCAAACTATATTTAGTCTGATGCATGTTCTACTCTCTGAAATTCCTTTCAGATACTAAAGATTGGACCTTTGTCCATGAGTATGTATTCAAGACCAATGTAGGCAAGCTCCCATTGTACTCCACTACATTAAACTTTACCGGACCTGCACATATTGAGAAGTTTGGAGTCAGCACAATCTGATCATTCTCTATGTGGGTATACTCGAAACAACTTTCACACACCAAAACTAAATTCTTGGAACGATTTTAAAAGAGAACCTAATGCATTTTGAATGCTGAACTTTCCATTTCCAATAAGATGATGCACGTATATGGATTTGACCTGAAAGTTTGTTTCTATAAAGGGAAATGAAACATGGGTACTGAACTTCTCTTTTTAAATATAGCAGTCCATAACACAGAATTAACTTAAACTTCATATATAGTTCTCTTACCGATTTCAAACACCAGAGCAGACAATGAAGAGCAGCCAGGGCCACCGTTTAACCATCGCAAAGTAGTAAAACAGTTGTACATCCTCTGATTCACCCACACCGATATACCTGATCATAAACACCATATCAAGAATTCTCGCATTTCCGCCTTTCTATAATTTTTTTGCGAGTGACAAATATAAACTCACCCAGTTTCAAGATGAAAGGGAAGTGGCCCAGGCAAGCCAGGAAGGAACCTGACCACAGAGTGAGAAACTGCAAACTGAGATAAAACTTGCAACAAAAGAATGAACTTAAAGATGGTATAACCCATTTCTTTGAATATTGCTATTAATTTTCTTCAAACGAAACGGAGCCCCAAAATGTTCGTAGAAGAAAGATTTCTTCAGAGAAGAGTGGTATGTAAAATGGCAAAATGGATGGTTGCTACAATGTGTTTTGGTTTCTTCAGAGAGGAGTTATCCGAAAGACAAGAAGATGACAATGCGTTTTTGGTTGGTTTAAAAATGGTTTCGTAAGCTGTTTGTGGTCCTTACGTAACTGAGAAAGAAACTGGTAATAATCTGACATTATTTAATTGCCTCTGCCAACTCTTTCTTATTCAGTAGCACTATGTAGCCGTCAACGTATTCATCACTGCCACAATCCTGTCTGATCCATTCGTTCCCTCAAAACAGAAAAAATCAAAGTCCTCATCCCATAAACGAGGACCTTTATGATACAAAACAAAATAATAAACGTGGACGTCACTTAAAATAATATTCGGCAGATTTTGTCTGGATATAGTTACTACCCCATAGTCTCAGTTCAAAATAATATAAG
Organism: Flueggea neowawraea; assembly: GCA_948243855.1. Lineage (NCBI taxonomy): Eukaryota > Viridiplantae > Streptophyta > Magnoliopsida > Malpighiales > Phyllanthaceae > Flueggea > Flueggea neowawraea. The sequence continues at coordinate 21,155 of CAODLS011852391.1, read as the reverse complement.
TTACAAAGCCAAAAGAAATAAATTATTACCACAAACTAATTAACTATACAGTATGAGAAGTTTCATCGGGTAAAAGATTTCTGGGTATTTTCTTAAAAACTTTACTTGTTCCATCTCGTAAAATTCATTTACAATTTCTCTCTCTCTTAATTAAACTTTTAGCTCAATTCTGTCAAAAAAAAAAACTTTTAGTTCAACTATATTCGGTTCCAAATTTAAAATCGTAGAATTGAAATGTATTCGTTTACTATATTGCTTCATATTGTTTGTACAACAAACATACAATTTCCCGGAGCAATGTCTTCAACATGAATCAACAGCCATTCCATTCTCAAATGGAGCTGAACTATCAGCCACTTTTTCCGAATCCATTGATACAGCTTCCTCAGCATGTTTCTCATCTTCTGGTCTCTCGATTTTCAGTTTCTGTCAAAATATTGCGAACATTATCTTTCATGTTGTAAAAATTTATTCAACTACCAACAGGTTTCCAACGCTAAGAAGTTGCGAGTCTAATCTGTAATGGGAACCAATCTATCAAGAAGAACAAAAAAAAAAACAACTGCCAAGCGACTGACATACCTTGGCAGGCCCAGAAGTAGACTTGTGCGCAAACATGTTAGAATAGAGCTTTGCCTCTCTTTTGTCACTTTCAGCTTGAAGTTGCTTCAGGTTCTTCTGAATTAGCCTTACCTCTCTGTCAATAGGATCAAACTATTAAATTACACAACTATAGTAAGTTCATCTTGGAGTTTCTTGCTAAATACCTGTTCTGCGGATCAACTTCAAGAGCTTTCTTGATGTCTACTTCAGCCAAGAACAGATCTGCAGTATGCATATATGCTTGTGCCCGTCTATACCGAGCTTTTACATTCTGAAACTCAATATCTAGCACCTGAGCAGGATCAAAATTTCAAGTATGAGAGAAAAAGATAACCAGAATTATACATGCTGCAGTGCATTATTTTGAAGGGCTAAACTAGTCCGCTCATTCAATCATTTACTCATTTGTGCCCCGTTAACTAGTCCACAGTTAAAATTATGCATATCCAGTCAGTACACAAATGCAATGCTGACATTATAACAAGCACACTGCTGAGTGGCCAACAAAAGCACACTGCTGATCAGCAGCAAGCTAGGAGCAAAAATTAGTGAGGCACTAGAAGCCCTATCTCATACAATCCATTGTCAATTGAAAAGGAAGAAAGAACATGGCCATTAGTTTTACTTTTGTGCTCCACCTTTGAACATAATCTGCTTGCTTCCTTGAAATTGTTGAGTTTGAGGCAACATGCTGCTCCATTCAACCAGCAAAACACTCTTAATGCTTTAACTTGCTTTTGCTCATCATCTCCAAAAGTTAACTCTTCACCCACATAGTCAGCAGCCTTAACACAGTGGAAAGAGGATTTCAATAACATGGACCACTGACTGGTATAGTTTTAGAAAAATCATGTGCAAAGATACCTTGTCATACTTTTTTCCTGCCCTTTCATAATTTCCACTTTTAAATAGAAGATTGCCTTCCTCTTTCTTTCTCTCAGCAGCCTCAATTTTCTCCTGATTATTCATCTCCCATGGTGTTTTCTCCTATTATCAAGTATAGGGACTTACGACAATAAAATAGGATGGAAAACAACATAGAAACAACCCAAATTCTCATTTCTTCCTTCAACTTCTTTTCTCCACTGGGGAGGACTTAGTTTTGAAAAGATGAAGAGCCATAGGCATGTGAATATTGACATACATTATATACATCATAAAAAGTAAAAATTACAGACAATACCTTTATTAAATCTATCATTTCAACTTCATAGACTAAGAATGAAGACGGGGGTACAGTAGCAAGATCACGCTGCACCTCAATGCTTCCAAAACCATATTCAGGATTTATAGTGATAACTGCTCGCTCCCCCTTCTTCATTGTGGCTGCTGCTCGATCTAAACCACCAATCACTTGTCCTGCACATAACAAAATGCATTATTTTCTCATTTTGTGCTTTCTACATGATTATGACAACAATGCAATTTAATCACTCCATTATATTTACAATGAAGAGATCAGATAAGTTAGAAGACATACTAACCTTCGTCTATGATAAATTCCAAATGTGGCTCACCATCAACTCCTTTCTTTTCAAATATACTTCCATCTTCTAGTCTAGCAATGTAGCTAACTGCATAGAAAAGTTTAGAGCATTTTAATATTATCCAACCAGAGATCAGGACAACAAAACACTTTTGGGCCTACATGACTCATCTCAAATTCATTTTACATTTCAAACACAATTATACTTACCAAATAGTAATTGCATGTGAATAAAGACATGAAATCATTAAATTTAAGGTTCATATTGTTCTACTTACTAGTTACAGCCGCTCCTTCATTGGCAATATGAGTGCCCTCCCCTTCTTTTAATATCTTTTTCAATACCTTGCCATCGCCACTAACATCAACAACAGGCTTGAAGGGCACCAACTCCAAATCAATATTGAGCACAGAATTAGGTGGGATTGAATGGATCCCATTCCCAGCATCCTTACCATCTTTTCCAAAAGCATCTGCAATTTTTGTCCAAGTTCAAAGGCATAAAAGTTTTACAACACTGGAGCGGTATTAAAATGCCCATAGCTCGGTGCAATGACATGTAAACAAATGAAAACAAAAAGAAAAAAAAAAGTAAAAGCTAGAACAAAGGCTAGAAGACAAACACTGAGGCTGAACGATTAGTTTAACCTTCTCTCCTCTCTTCATACTTACAACAGCTTTCGGCAATGCCGCACAAAGATGACCTGAACCAATCACAAACCTCAATGACACATTGGCATTGTCAAAGAAATAGCATGACATAAATGTTATACAAAAAACCAACAAGGCATTACCATCTTTTACACAAAATTCAATCCCTTCTTCTGGTGTTTTGGCAACAACAGCACCATCAGCGAGTTCCATTTGATACTTGACTGTACCAAGAGTATACCACACCATCATCACATTGACATAGTAAACACAATTACCAACAAGACAAATTAAAAAAGAAAAGAACAAACAGTTGAAGTACAAAGAACTTCATCCAAATCACCGGGACGCTCATTCCTCTCTCCCCTCTCCACAATCTTCTTAACAATTCCGCCATCTCTACTGACATCCACTACGGTAATCCAAGAAACAAGCTCCACCTCAAACTGAACGACAGAATTAGGAGGCACATTATCTCGGCCAACCGCTCCATAAGCCAATTCCGGAGGCAACGTAAACAATGCACATTCCTCTTTTTTCATCGAAATAATCCCATGATCCAACCCCGCCACCACTTCGCCTAATCAAACAACACAACAATCAGCCTAACCACAGTGGAACAAACCAATACACTTGCAAGGTAATAAACTAAACAAACAAGCACCTTTGCCTAGTTTAATCGTGACAGGTCCGCTTCCATCTCGAGTTGAACCGAACTTAGTTCCGTCGAGGAGAGTCCCAGTATAGTGAACTGCACTTAGTCACGAATTTTTTTTAAAAAAAATAATAATTACAATTTTGGTAAAAGCATTTGTTAATACCAATGATATTTAGCTAAGAGAGTAGGACCAGTGGCTTCGTCATTGAACTCGGGGGTTTCCCAGCCACGGCCGCACTTCAGAAGCTTCTTTCTGACGCCGCCAGTGTTACTGAGCTCTCTCTCCTCGCCGACTTTGAGTGGCGGAGCCGATTCTATCACCTCCCCTGGCTCTTCTTCCTCGGAATCGGACACGTGTACAGCTTTTTCTGATTGCATGATTTTGTGCTCCGATCAAGCTTCCAGATGGATATAATAGAAAAGCGAAGCAGATTTCTGGAGTGGTGTCTGTCATATGAGGGCTTTTTTGTTCTTTCCTCTATGAAATTGAAGCCCATACTGAATGTAGTGAAGCCCATAAATTATCTCAAGTAAGTTAACTTCTGGCCTATAAGTTTTTGAAAGAAAAAAAATTAGGGCTTACATAAACATCTCTCTTGAAAATTGAAGGGTAAATTACAAAAATTCTCTTACAGATAATCAATTATAAGATTTATTTATTTTCTTCTTACATTATTTCACATTTTTCCGTAGATCATACTACGAAACCTATTTTTCTAACATTTCATACCATCAAAAGCCATTTTTCTATTTTTCTTACATTTCATACCATAAAAAAGACATTTTCCTTATATTTTTAACTACAAACCATATTTTAAATACTATTTTAGTTTTAGACCTTGTATTTTATTTTTTTTTCATTTGTCATTTTTGTTTTTTAGATTACCATATTTTTTAGAATCAACCTAATATCAACTCTATATAAACTCGATATAATTTAAAAAAAAACTAAAATTAACTCTACAATTTTTTTTAAAATCTTAAAATCAACCTAATATCTACTCTATATAAACTCGACATAAATTTTTTTAGAATCAAATTAAAATCAACTCTACAATTTTTTTTAAACTTTAAAATCAACTTAATATTAACTCTGTACAAACTCTACGTAATTTTTTTAAAAAATCAACCTAAAATTATATTTACATAAAAAATTTAAAAATCTAAAAAAATAATCTTATATAAACTACATATAAACCTTGAAAAAATTCAAGCAACTCTTTTCAAAAACTTAAATCAAACTCATCAAGATTTTATAAATTTTTTAAAAATACAAAAAGAACATTTTTAATACCTACAAAATCAACCTTAAATAAACTCAACATAAACCATTTTATAGCTAGGTTTGTACTAGCTATAAAACCAGTTGCAACAATAGTCTTAGATGGCTTCCAAGAGAACCATTCTTCAAGTCGCTTCTCGCATTCCACAAAATCTGGATCAACTTGATTTGAGCTAGTAGGATTTACAACAAGCACTTCTCTGGTATCCATCCATTCACAATCTAACCCGCTCTGCACAAGAACACAAATAGGTGCTGCTTAAGAAACAGGCAAATTTAGGACAAAGAAGAAATGTTCTACATTTTAGAGACTAAGAAAAAAGGAAGACCTTTTTGACAACATATGATAAAATCTGAGCAGATCATAACTCTCCATGTCCCACAACAAAATCGGAAAAAGATTTCGTTGCATGACCAGCTGCAATATAATACAAATGAGTACGTAGTTAGAGCCAACTTCATAATAACATATACTAACAGTCAAAGAACAAGCATTAACGCAAATGCAATGCAGATTAGAAAAACAAGGACGAGCTGAACGAAGTGCATGACTCAGCGCAACACCTAATCATTCATTTCTTTCATTACCACTTGGCAGTTCACCAACACATACGAAGCTGGTTTAATTCACATTTCAGAATCAAAAATCAAAATTTCCGACTCAAGTTCACAAATATAACATGAACAGAACAAAAAGTAGCGGCTAGATCTGGTCGCCGCCCTAAGCGACCAGATCTGGCCGCCACCAAGTCCGATGAAGGCCGAGGAGATGGAGAAGCGAAGAAACAAGTTTGACAAGGCGGAAAAAGTGCAGAATCGAGGTGGGAAAAATGGCTGATTCGCGGCGCAAAAGGCAAATCAGAGGGGGAGAAGGCAGATCGGTGGTAGAGATCAGAGGGAAAGAAGGCAAATTGACGGTGCAGAAGGGAGATCCGACATAGAGAAGGCGGATCCGACGCAAGGGTGAATGAGAGAGAGATAGAGAGAGAGAGGTCGACGGTCGGGATTCGTCGGAGGAGGAGCGAAGCGGACGGAGGCAAGAGTAGTGGAATAGACGGCTCAATTGAGGGAGGGAGAGGAGGGGAGAGAGACGAGATGACCAAATGAGAAGAAAAGGAAAAATTGAGGCCTTACTACAAATATTAAGTCCGTATGGTTAAGAAAAATACGAGTCTGAATTGTAAATTGGGAGTTGAAAATTAAGAAAAAATATCCCATGAAATAAGAATATAATGAAAGTTGGACATTAGAGGCTATAATATAGTTATCTCAAAATTAAAATTACAAAAGCATGCTCCAGAAATATATTTTTCACAATTATGTCGTGTTTTGACATTTTATAAGCCAAGTTTTTTTTAAAAAAAAAAAACAATCCAAAAGTAATCAAAAAACAACCAAAAACAAAAAAAAACTATTGGGTGGTTTTTTTGGGTTGTTTTATGTTTTTTTTTTAAATTTCAACATTACATATAAAATGTAAAATATTGCGTATAAAATGTAAAAGTATTGCTTAATTGTGAAACCTACAATTTTTTATATAATTTTTAATTCTAAAAAGACAGACTGTAATTTCCTAAAAAAATTACAGAAATATTATCATATTTCTTGTTGCATATTAAGCTCTTTCGAAATTGCCAGTTGAGTTCCACGGTAAATACTTTTGATTGTGGGTAACTAACTATGAAAAGTTTAAAATCTTTGTAATTAATGTTCTAATTTTTCAAGTGGCTCGTTTGGAATTCTCTTTTAGTCATCTTAAGGACAAAATAAATTTTACAATCCACTAAATTCATTATTTTGAAGTTTATACGGTCTAAATAAAATATTTCTAAAATTTAGATGCAATGAAGAGTTTGCATAACCTTAAAAATGTCTGATTAATTTTTTATTTTTTTTATATTGGAAGTTCTACGCTTTGTAGTAATTGGGCTGTTGGTACGTGTTTGTTATAGTTGATCTGTTGCTAATACGTGCCAAACTAATCCACCCTTTGGATCGGATTTAATTTAGGTGAAATGGTATACGAGGAATTCCTAACGTGTTACTATATAAGCATAAAGTATTTAATATTATCTCAAATTTGGGTAATTAATTGTTCATATTTGTTTTCATCCCCAACTAAAACAGTTCACGCAACATTAAACTAATGAAAATAAAATATATGAAATTACAATAAATACAAGAAACATATGTCGTCCGTTGGCATCATTATTTTTTTAAAAAAATATCGTCGTTCACGAAATTATGATGTGAAACTATAAAATATCGGCAGTCTGCAAAGTCAAAACTGAAAATCGCAATTATTCATAGTTCAACAATATTGATAATCTCCTAATTGATTGTTACCGAAGTAGTCCATAATACTAAAAAGTCTTAAATTCTATTTTGGGTGTGTCAGATTAAATGACTTTTTTAAAAAAATATATATATAGTTCAAAAATTCCAAACACATTCATATACACAAAACGTTGCCAGCAATTCGCAAGGAAATTAAAAGCAGGGAAAATTGAAGAACCTAAGTTGGATCATTTTCAAAGAGAGATCCTTAATTTCCACGACAAAGCAAAAGATGAATGATCAAAGCACAGAGCTTGTCTTAGCAACAGCGACACTTCTGCTTCTGGGATAAAGTTCCTTCTTTTTATCACCACCGCCGTCTTCGTCAAACTCGCAAGGTGCATCTTCATCGATTCTTCCCATGAATCCCATACCAACACTAACACTTTTCGGCAGTGGCTTTGACGCTGTGGACACAGGCGTCGCCATAGACTGCTTCAGCTGTTGCAAATACATCTCCAATTCATTCTTGTGACCATACCCTCTAGCAGATGCAGCTCTAAGAAGCTCACTGAAATCTTCATTCCCATGGTCACTTGACCTTGCCGAGGTTGTACTAAAACTCTTTGGCAACGCGTAGTGTCCTCCGACGTTAGTGTGGCCGTAACCAACTCCGTCCGAACACTTTATAATGCTCCTCACGTACAAGTCCCTTGCTTTGCATAGAACTCGAACCGGGGTTTTCACAATCCTAATGAAAATGCTTCGGCTGTGTTTAGGCTTCATCTTATAAACATCCGACGTAAAAAGTTTTCTTGAAAAAGGTAATATATGTTATAAAATCCAAAGCAGAGATCAAGAAACTGAAATGGTTTTCTTGAAAGAAAGAGAGAAACAGAGAGGATGTTGGTTTGGTAATATGGATGGTTAGGTTAATTAGGTTCGAAGGTTTGGTATGTAGAGAAGATCAATAAAGGTTTGAGGTTGAGTATGAGCATGAACAGGGGGGAGAGGCCTACAAATGGTGGCTTTATAATTTGGACTGCTTCATAGGCACACCGGATTAGAAAAACCAAGATAAGAACAAAACAACCATTGAGGCCGGTGTGCTTCATTAAATAATAAAATTTATCATTAACTTGTAGGAACATGACTGGTTTGTTAATGATGGCCAATTAATCCTATGCCATTAAACCATAGATAATTATTGCTGACCCGTCTCTGCCCCAATTTCAACTACCGTGTTATTAATTATTTTTATTTCTTGTAATCCTACGCCATTAAACTATAGATAATTTGAAAAAAAAATGTTGTCATGTTGGCAAAATTGATGATAATTTATGTAATTCAGTTCGGGGGTGTGATTAGAAGAGCGCAACTTGAGCCAGAATTAAAGTCAGCCAGTGTATACCCAAGAAATGGGGCAACAAAGTCGGTCAATATCGGTTATTAGATGGGAGATGACCCAAATTAAGGGGCAAGTGGTGCCATCAGTTGATGTACATATTGGAGTTAATTCAGATTTGATGGGTGTGTATTTTCGTTATTATACGGATCAATTTAGCTGAGTTGATATTCTAGTAGATTGATTTTTTAATTTTTCCCTCAAAAAGTAAGGGGCAAGTGGTCTTAATCTGTCAGCATCGCGTCTATATTATTAATTCGTATCATAGAGCAATCGACAAAAACACCCAACTACGGTTTTTGGCGGTAGAGTTGTAAAAATCAAACCGGAACCGGCGAACTGAACTGAAATCGGACCGGTCAAACCAGAATCGAACGGAAATTGGAACCGGCTGATTAAAACCGATGGTTTACGGTTTAGGTTCCGATTTCTTGTTTTAAAAACCGTCGAACCGCCGGTTTAACCAGCGATTTGAACCGTTGGAACCGCCGGTTCCAACGATTATTTTTTTTTTCAACTCTATAAATACCCCACCTCATTCTTACAAATTTTACATCATTTTTTATCTCTCAATCTCTTCTACACTCTCTCAAAAATTCATTTTTCTATAAATTATTATTATTAATTACTAATAGAATAGTTAATTTATTTAAAAATTATTAAAAAAATCTTTGAAATAAAATGTATTATTGGTATTAGAGTTAATTATTGAATATAACAAAATTTACAAACCAACTGACGGGATAAAATAACGGATTAAAAACAATTTTTTTTTAAAAAAATAAAACATGAAACCGAACCGTAACCGAACCGACTGTTAAACCGATTAAAACCGATCAAAACCAGAACTAAAACCGACCCGAAACCAGATCAAACCGTAAAAACTATGGTTCGGTTCCGGTTCCTATATTTTACAAACCGAAACCGCCGGTTCCGGAATCGGAACCGGCAACAACTCTATTTGGCGGTGCCTTGTCGGTTTCAGCATGGCTAGATTAAGATTGAATGAAGTTTTACATCGCTTAACGAACCCAAATAATCAAACATAACAGTGAAGGTGAGTCCAGACTTCAGTAGAAAATTAAACAAGAGGATAAAATTGTGGCACAAATGTCAAATTATTTTGCGAGTTGTTGTGGACGAATGAGCCCATCAATATATACTACGGAAGCAATATATTCAAATAGCAGCCATGTAATCTGGATTTTAGTCGTAACTAGTAACTGCATATAATAAAATAATAATCCGTTGGCGCCCATTGTGAATACTTACGAGGTAGTTAGGTAAAAGGCATCCATCACTTTAACAAGGATAGGATTAAATCATTTTAAACTGGATCATTAGTATTAACACATAAACGAGGACTCAAATTTTGTTGAATTGGTACGTTAAATGAAGAGGTCTTGTGTATGTTAATGTTGTGAGCATTTGACAAAGTAACTCCATTCTTCACTAAATTATACATATAATACACACGCAAAGTAATTTCTATTTTCTTATCTTGTAGAATTTAGGGTAAATTCAACAACTGTATGTCAATTTAAGAGAAAAGTTGTATTTTTAGATGAAAGATTCAAATTAAAAAATACATGGTTTGTTAAAATCTATTTTTGCACATACACTTTGAGAGAGAAAGGACCGTCTTAAGACTACATATGGTTCTAGGTGAAATCTTAAATAAAATTCATTTAATTTAATTTTTAAATTTTTAATATGTAAAATCACTAAGTACTTTATAAAATCCAAGATTAGAAAAAAAAATATTTTTTATTGAAAACTTGAAGTTTCAATAAATAGTTTTGGTTTAATAACATTAAATAGCACGGCCTTAGCTTGTTTTTACATTTATGACTTGATATTTCAAAAATAGCACTAAAATAGCACAATTTTGTGATATTTTGCCTTTGTGGTATGAGTTAGTATTTTCGTTGGAAAAAAAAAGACAATTAATAATGAAGTACTAACTGCATGATAACTATTATTTAAAAATTAACGATCATGTCATCATGACGTCAATACCATATCATTAATTCTCTTGTCAAATATTGCAGCCAATAATATAAAGCCATGTCAGTTGATCAAAAGCATTTTAAATTTTCGAAACTTGGGTGGGTCTTAACAAGTTAACTAACTAGAGTTTTAGTTAATTTTGAATATACCTCAATTTAAAAAAAAATACTAAAGATTAAAAAAAATCACTTGAAATCGTTAACATAGATTAATAAATATTAAAAATTACATTTGGATTTAAAAAAAAACATATAAATTGAACATGAAGTTAGAGTTATTACAAGTCTTTCTATATATTCTTTAATTAAGTATTTTTTATTTTAACTAAATTATGCCTTTTGGACCACTATTTTCATTTTGAACTTTTCACATTTTTTTGACCTTAATTGAGACCTTTTATTTCATTAAAAAAAAACCCTCTGGATTAAACTAGATTAAATGTAATTTTTAAATAACTTAATAATTTTTTAAAGAATATAATTTCAATTTCACATAAATTTCAATGGGTTGGGGCCTAGGCCAAGGCCTCAGTGGCCTTGCCCTTGATACTAAGGAGAGATATTAAATCTTAAAACACTCGATCAAGTTGAATAAGGAAGTCTCAACTTTATGAGGAAAATTAGCTATTTGTCAAGTCTTCAAAATAGATACTATTTTTTTTTTACCAAATAAAAGAGAGTAAAATACGATTAATAGTAGTATATTCTACTGGGTGTAACTCCCAATGGATGTTATTTATAGGATAAAAAGGACTCGTATCTAAATTCTCTACTAGATTTTCAGCAGCCAATTGAATTTGATTGATGTTAGTAGTGCCAATTGTTTGAATGAGAAAAGTCTTCTCTTGACGTTTATCAATCAAATTCGAAAGTGTGGACAATGATGACATGTAATTAGCATTATTTCCTTCCAGAATTAACCCAGTCTTCTTTTTTCCTTTACCTGAATTAATCGAGTATTCCACTGTTCATGGCTAACAAAAAATATAGGAAACAGCTTATTTCAAGTATTCAACTGCCATGAGGCCCATGACTCATGATGGCGTGTTATTGTGGAACCCTCTCTACTGAACCGACCGAAACCAAACCAAGGCCTTCTAAACGTGACCATTATGTTCAGATGTTTGGCTCAACGAACTTGTTTGAATGAGCCCTCCACGAATGCTCAACATCGTTTGGGCCTTCTGAGAACACAAAATCAGGTTTCTCGTCCCAGAAAAAGCCACGTACAAGACAAAATCCGACCTAAACCAACAATCCAGGCAGGCAAGGTGGCACATTCTCCACTGCACAATCCACTCCCACACCACGGCCTGCAAAATCGGGTCTCGCAACTCACAAGTCATGCTTGCTGCCCAACCACTACTACGGTACTACCCACTTTCTGCTCAAACAAGCTATGGCTATCAAGACACAACAACTCCTGCTACTACTGTTTAGACTTGTCACAGGATCTATGGCCATGATGTTGTGCACGTGTCAAGTAACAAACGACCTCCACCCTCTGATCCTAATACCTGGAAGTGGAGGAAACCAGCTAGAAGCTAGACTAACCCATGGCTACAAGCCCTCGAGCCTATTGTGCAAATTCTACCCGTTCTTGAAGCAGAAAGGAGGTTGGTTTAGGCTATGGTTTGACCCAAGCGTGCTGTTGGCACCATTTGCTCGATGCTTTGCTGAACGTATGATGCTTTACTACGACAAGAATTCTGATGATTATTGCAATGCCCCTGGTGTAGAGACTCGGGTCCCTCATTTTGGCCTTCTTAATCTTGATCCTAACCTCAAGTAAGCACCATCTTCATCTCCTCATATACATTTATTTATTTATTTATACGATATTGTTTGATATTAGTAGATTGAATGATAGATTACAGACGTGCATAATTGATTGATTGATTAGATTATGGAAAAATAAAAATGATGTTTAATTTTGGTTGATTGAATGATAAAATAGCAAGTATGAATTGGAGATTGATAAAATTAGTATATCATATTATAGAAGATAGAGAGATTAGCATGCATGTAAAGAGTTATAATATGAATGAATAAACCAAATCAATATAAAAAAAACTAAAAACATATTTAATTAGCATGATATGAATTAATGACTTGATGAATTGGCAGGGATGCAACGACATATATGGCATCATTAGTAGAATCACTAGAAAAAATAGGCTACATTAACGGCGAGACACTCTATGGAGCGCCATACGACTTCCGATACGGCTTGGCGGGAGAGGGACACCCATGTAGAGTTGGTTCAAAATACTTGCAAGACCTAAAACAATTAGTCGAGAAAGCAAGCAAGTCCAATAGAGGAAAGCCAGTCATAATCGTATCCCACAGTTTAGGAGGTCTATTCGTGCTTCAATTCCTCAATCGAAACCCTCCATCTTGGCGCAAAAAATTTGTCAAACATTTTGTGGCACTTTCTGCTCCGTGGGGCGGTACTGTACAGGAAATGCTAACATTTGCCTCAGGAAATACACTAGGAGTGCCTTTTGTTGACCCATTGGTTGTAAGGGGAGAGCAAAGGAGTTCGGAGAGTAATTTATGGCTCATGCCCAATCCTAAAATATTTGGTCGCAGAAAACTTGTCATTACCACTAATGCTAATTACTCTGCCTTCCAAATTGATCGATTTTTAAACTTTTGCCTCAGGAATCCTATTGAGGTTTTTGTTTGGGCTGCTCTGATTTCCCCAGATACAACCACTGCAGTTCCAGTATCGTTATGGTTTCGTCTGCAGGGGAAGATTAATGTAAAGCTTGTCTCTTAAATGAATGTTCACATTAGCAGGAAGAATGGAGGAAACTTTGCATTCTTGTGACATCAACTGTAATTTTTTTCAATTTTGTTTTCTCCATTTGATACAAAACTTCACACCAGTATTTGTAAAGCTAGTTCTGTAGAATGAATAACAATTTTCCTTTCAGTTCAAAAGTTTCTTTTCCTCAATGTAGAGCTGTTGTGTTTTCAATGTAAAATCATGCACTCAAGGATCTGAAGCTCTGTGTATTCTTTCTTAAACTTTCTTTGTTGAATATCAATTCTCATTTCAAATTGTCATTAAACCAAAAGAAATATGCAATACAAGAAAACTTTAGTGCTGAAGAAGATAGATGTGGACAAAGGAGCAAATGCATTTCAGGGCCCCTGGTTTTTTATCTGCGTCCTCAATGCGTGCGCAAAAGAAGGGAACAAAGCCGAGTGGAGTTATAAGAGGTTTGAATTCTTGTCCAGCAAAACCTTAAAAGCAGAGCAACGCCCTTCTTTTCTCCAGAGGAATTGGCCACATCCCTTTCACTGAAATAACATTTCCTGAGAGGACAAAAGCCAAAGGAAGAAACTTTGTCAATTGCTTGTCTGCCATATTTGCCCCTCCATTTCAACTGGCTTCTAATGTATCATTTACTGTCGTATCTGTAACTTGATAGAACATCAGGTTTCCATGCCTCAGACATTAGGAACTGTCTGTTCTCTCTCTCTCTCTATATATATATTTTAATAAAAGAGGGCGATATGTCGTTAGATATTATTAATAACAGACACATAACCCTCACTTGTGGTTTGTGGTAGAAGAAAATCGTGGTTATAAACAATAATCTTATTAAAATACATTATATTATGTGTTTGACATTAAAATTAGAAGAACTATTTTTTTTATTTTATTAATTTTCCTATTATCTACTATAAATCTTCTACAAACTTTTCAAGAATTCGGTTGTGCTGTGGTGGTAGTTAATTTCAGTCTGAATAATTGAGTAATAATTGATTAATCTTAATTCTGTTTGTTGTTGGCATCATCATCCATATCTGATTACAACCTTCATAACCTCATCATTGACCAACAATAGCTGGCTTCATTGTCATTATCTTGAACCCATTTTGACGGATCTCGGGTTTGTATTTTACGTGCCAAGGCCCGCCCATCCGATCCAATTTTCGAAAATTCAAAATGCTAATGATCAGCTGACATGGCTTTATATTATTGGCTGCAGTATGTGACGAGAGAAGCAACGGATTCTGTTACTGATAGCAAATACAACCATAATCGCAAACCCTTTTTTTAAAATATAATATTTTATTTTATTATTTATTTTAAAATTTTAAATATAATTCTATTTTAAGTACAATTTATATTATTTTTTTAATATTTTATTAATAAATTAAATAATTCTTTTTTAAAACTACAATATTTTATAAAATTAATTTATTATTGTTTACTCATAAATATTATTTATTTATTATATTAATAAAATATTTATTTTTAATATTTTTTAATATATAAATTTTAAAAAATATTAATATATAAATAAAAATAAAATAATATTTTAAGTCCTCATGTAGTATGGTTGCACAGGCCATGAGTTTGACACTCTCTCAAGTCTCAACAATCCCAACCTTTTTCATCAAGTCACTTTGTCACCCCTCAAAAAAGACAAAAAGCCATAAAAAATGTCATGGCTCGCTCGCTCTTTCGCAAACTCCCTTCGACTCTACGACGACGACGATGAAGAGAACTTTTTGGAAAACGACGTCGCATCCACCGCCACCGACGACCCCTCACCTTCCAAACGCAATGACGAAGCAACCTCACTAATTAAACAAAAAGAATTTGACGATCCTCATGAAGAAGAAGCGCAAGGGAGAGGCGTTAAAGAGGACCTAACGGAGTTTAAGCAAACCCTAAAGCGTCAATTCTGGGGTGTAGCCTCGTTTCTCGCGCCTCCTCCTCAAGACGACAGATCGCGTCCGGAATCGAACCAACGGGAGCCGTCGGATCGATCGGAATCGTGCGGTGAGGAAGAGGAGGCAGCTGATTCCGTGGGGATCGGGGACGAAATTGCGGATATCGGGTGAAGATTTAGAAAGATGGCGTCGAGTTATTTTCCGTTTGGATCGGAGGAAAATGAGCGGGAAAAGCGGAGAGAAAGTGAGGGAGAGGAGGAGGAATTGGAGACGGAGGTGGGTGAAGAGTGGGAAGTGAAAGCCATTGGTGTTACGGATGAGGTGTTGGCATTTTCCAGGAACATCGCGATGCATCCAGAGACTTGGTTGGATTTCCCTCTTGATGAAGAAGAGGATTTAGACTGTGCGTTTCGTTTTTCTATACTTCTTTATCAATCATTTGCCAGGAGTATTATTGTTTTATATGAATGTTTTGTTTTCGAATCGAAATCGTTTAAGTTCACTGAATTTTAGGAATGACTGACTGTTGAAACAACATAAATGCGAATGCTTGACTTTATATTATCTGGTCAGATATTACATATGGAGTGTGTTGTATTAGTTGCATTTGGTTAAATGGATTGTTAGTTTACATAGATAATAGCATTAGCTTTGCATTCTTGAATCATATTAATTAGATTTTAGAGCGCTGATTTTAGTGGACCTGAACTACAGATTCTATATCGTAAAATGTTACATTTTTGTGATGAACAAAATGGGTCCTGGTGTTGTATACCATGTATTTTTCACGAGCCTTGTTTTTTCTTGTGAGTCCCATTTTAGATTTTCACATGTCTGATGCGCAACGAGAGCATGCTATGGCAATTGAACGGCTTGCTCCTAGACTAGCTGCACTCAGAATTGAACTTGGTCCTTGTCATATGACTAAGAGTTACTTTTGGAAAGTTTACTTTGTTCTTCTACATTCAAGACTCAATAAGCATGATGCAGAAGTTCTATCGACGCCTCAGGTTTGTTCACGTTTCAATTGTGGGAAACTTATCTATGTTATTTTTTGCGCCAAGCTCTGAACGTGTAGTTTAAGTTCTTCTACATTCATTATTTTGAGTATTTGACCAGCTGATTTATTCTCATGTTATTTGTCATTTTCCCCTTTGTCCTTTTTGATGGTTGTTGCTTCAGTTAGTGAGAGCATTTCTAAACATGCGATTAGATGATACTTAAACTATAGATCTTAGTTATTACTTTTGAATCACCGCAAGAACTTGGGGTAAATTATTCCTTTACGCAAAATGAAGAGTTCCATGATCTATGAAATTGCTATACATAAATTATCCTCCCGATTTGCTTATAGGAATACTTTGGTGCACTTGTCCGCATCTACATTCTGTTAAAATATCTTTTGTCAATTGTCATGCTTTTGTCCTGATTAAATATAAAATCCTTTTTTGCCGTCTAAACGTGAAAGTTATGTTGCTCTTCCAGTAATAATCAATTTGATTCTGCAGCACATATTTCGTAATCACAATTTATAAGCTTCTTTGAAGATTAAATTTATTGTTTGAGTGCTTACTAAATATCTGACATAGTGCAAAGAAAAACATATGCATGGTAACTATTTTAAAGGTACCTCATAATGCTTGCAGGTCATGGAAGCCAGGGCAATGTGGATGCTAGAGTTGCATAAACAAGCAAAACCAGAATCTGATTGGTATGAAAGGGGTACTTCCTATTTAAAGGACAATCCTAATTTGGTGCATAAAGATTATGAGTATGGTGGTCAGACTTTTGATTTTGAACACAATGCCAGTGTTGCAACATATAACGAGACAGAAAAGCTCCTACTCGTAAGTACGGAGATGCCATTTATTGACAAACCTGTTATTGAGGAGAAGCGAGTAACAGAAACAAAGGTTAAGGACCTATCATTTGGCCCATCCTCTAAACTACTAGTTCCAGAAATTGAAGATAATGACGATGACTGGTTAAACGATGAAGATTCAGATTTAGGTGGTTACAAATCCACCATTGCTTTGGGAAATGAAGAAGACATCTCTTTCAGTGATCTTGAAGATGATGCAAGTGGCACCATGCTCTCAACATCAAAGACACATTCGTCTTTCAAAGAGCAATGAGCCGTCTACAACATAGAACAATCGATCTAATGTCCACATACCAGCTCAGCGTAAGCTCTACTGTTTTTTGTGCTATAGCTGGAACTGTACAGTCATCTGGTGTGAGTACTGGGAGTGAGAACCTCGATAGCACATTATTAGCACAGCAAGTGTTCAAACTTATGGTGTCGGAGTAAGCCGCGATGTGTCTGTGAGCTCTTCGTACATGATGGTTGTTAAATCTAGTTTTCTATAGAGCGATGAGTGTCATCAGTCATGTTGAGTGATTGTACAAGGAATTGTATACAAAAGCGTGCAAATGAGTGTGCGAGTGGGAAATGCTGTATTACAAGTGAATTGGCCAATTCTTTTGTCCATTTTTTAGTATTTGTCTCAGTGAAAAAGACAATTGCACCGAAAAGTTTGGTACGGAAAGTGTTATTAGCTCTTATAAGATGTTGCAACTTGCATTGCATCCTATATTCAGAAATCGCTTGTCAGGTTTTTATGTTATCTATGTACAAATTACTAACGTAAGCATGTCGAAATTTCCTAGGGATTGCTAGCTTATGATTGAAAGTTTAAATTACTAAACGGGATAGTTACTCACTCAGTTTCAGTAGAGAATAATTTTTCCTGTTTCTTGTATGAAACTTTCATGTACAAATTGCTTTTACTCTTCGTGAACATTAGGAACGTTCGTAAGTCGATCGTCAAAGTAAATGCGTTGTGCTTCTCCTTTCTTTCCCCATCGTCTGTTTGAACTACCATTTCTTTTACAAAAGAAATTGCCCAACAACTTCGTTTTTGTCCAGAAATTGCCTAACAACTTACATGAATGGAACCAGTAATCATATCAACGTCGTCCAATACGGCAAGTCGTTTGAAGCTAAAATCTCAGCAAAACACACGTGGCATCCGCGGTTTTTTGGAGCGAAAACAAATAAACGATCTACATCCATCCAATCAGCGCCCAGTATTTAACCTGTTCGGTCTTCAACGTCTAAGATGCGGAAATAAGCAAGTTTCATGTCAGCTCCGGCGGCGTTAACAGGTGCGTAATACGGTAGCTCTTAATTCCATCCTCTCTCTGCTGAACAATTCTCTTTAATTCACTCCCATAACTGTAAAATCAACACCTATCCATTCCCAACCAACGTCCACTAATCTCTCTTCATTACTCTCTCTAAACACTCCCTTTCATAGAAGTTGGGAAAAAAAACAAGCTAACCCTAGATTCCTCGATTCTCTAAATCGATCGCTGTCTCTATCTGTGACCATAAAGTTGCTTTCTTTATAGCTGCCAGCGCCATTCCCAAGCACACCCACATACAGTTATTGAAATTTCCCTCCATTTTGGAGAGGGGTTTGCGACGATGGATCTAGAATTGCTGAAAAAGGGGTTGAATTTGTCTGCTCGAAGGAGGAAATGGCTAATCATGATGGCTGTGTTGGGTGTTTCTGGTTACGGTGCTTATAAGGTGTATAATTTGCCCTCTATTGCGAAGAAGAGAAGGAGACTGATGAAGCTAATCGGAGCCTTCATTTCTGTTGCTGAGATGGTGTCTGATTCCTCCGAGATGATTGGTGTTGTCTCCAAGGACTTGAAGGAGTTTTTACGCTCCGATTCGGATGAGATTCCCAATAGCTTGAAGCAGATTTCTAAGATTGTCAGTTCAGACGAGTTTTCTGGGTCCTTGACTAGGGTTTCTCAGGCTTTGACTGTTGGGATTTTGAGGGGACATAGATTGGAATCGCAAATTGGCAACGGAAAGGGAATGGGTTCAGTGAATTCGAGCTTTACTGATAAAGTGATGGACAGGTTAATGTCTGATGCTGGGACAGGGTTTGTTTCTGTTGTGGTTGGTAGTTTTGCTAGGAATTTAGTATTGGGGTTTTATTCAAGTTATGGGGACAGTGCTGGTCAAGGCGGATCGGGTTTATCGTATATATCGAAATGGGTCAATGTGGTCTGTGATGATCGATGTAGGGAGCTTATTGCTGATTGCATACAGAAATTTGTGAGCACAGCGATTGCTGTATATCTTGATAAAACGATGCAGATCAATACTTATGACGAACTGTTCTCTGGCTTGACTAATCCTAAGCATCAAAACAATGTAAGGGATGTTTTGGTTTCTGTATGTAATGGTGCTGTGGAAACACTTGTCAGAACGTCTCACCAAGTGTTGAGGAGCTCGAATTCCGATACTGGTTCCCGGTGTTCGATTGTTGAGCAGACAAAAGGGGCTAATGGATATGGTCATCTTGACAAAGAAGTGAGCTTGAAAGAGGGATACTCATTTGATGACAACATTCAGAAGGGAGGATTTATCAAAATGGTTTCTTCTACCTTGGCAGCGCCTAGCAATAGAAGGTTTGTGCTTGATGTGACCGGAAGGGTGACATTTGAAACAGTAAGATCAATTGTTGAATTTGTTCTGTGGAAGATGTCTGAAAGTGTAAGAAGTGTTAATGTAGTTCATCAAGAGGTTATAGGGAGGGGACATGAAGTCGTTAGATACTTTAGCGAAAAGTCCTCCGTTATTGTTACCATATGTCTTGCCTTGTATTTGCATGTCTTTAGTGGCACTAGAGTTCTCTTGCCTGCATAAATTGACTTCATGTAGGTTGGTAGATCTATGTATACATTTTTTGTACTCAATGATCACAATTCAAGATTGAATTCCCACCTCATTATGTGCTTTCTCCTTTCTCAATGATATGAATTACGATTACTGTTCTATTGCTGTTTGATTTTCGTTCAAATTTCTGCTCTGGAAACTATTCTGTCTACGGTTGCTTTATTTACTGAGACAACAGAACGCTGCAGTTCCTACAATAGTCAGTAAACTGCGATGCAATATGCAAATTTTTTGGAACCAGCAAGTCCGTCGAGTCATCTTTCGTCAACCTAATTGTGCCAGCACTTGTCTTTCGAATCTGGAGTAGGTGCAATCATGGATTTGCCTACTTTTTCCAGAGTGGCTGGAACAGTTTTGGTCCAGGCTCGGGACCCATCTAAATTGACTATGGAAATAGAAAACGCGAGTTATGAACGTACGCACTGGTTTTCTTGTTTGTGCGATGATTAGCTTGACTATAGAAATAGATGATGTTTTGTGCTTTTCATTCAGCTGAACTTATTTGTATATAAATGATCGGTACAAATTCTGAGGTTGAATTGCAGTTTACATGGAGTGTCCTGTGTTCTTCAATGGATTCAGCAGAGAGTTGATTCTTCAAGAGTGTCCTATGGATGTTTACTTCGGAGTTTAAGCCAGGTGATCTTGCTAGTCTTGTAATGATTATTCTTTACCCAACTAGACTTACATCCAGAAGTCCTTGCTTATTGTTTTAGTAGTTCAGCCATTCTGGAGGTTAAATATAGCAACAATATAATTTGCAGGATGATATTTGCTTCCAGTCTGCCATCTCCAAAACAGGAGCCTTTCATATGTCAACCCACTGGTCATTCCAATTGCAGCCGAAACTCGTTCATGAAAATGATGGATTCTTCCTTTACCAAGTTCATTGGCAACACCTGTCTTTGATGCTTAATCCATTAAATCCATGTTTGCCACGCTTACTTTCAATCAAACTAAAGAGACAAGGGGATATGCTTTCCAAGTCTGAAAGTAGATAATGATGAATTGAATGGAAAAACCAGTCTCTTTCGGTTGTGTGAATTCAGCTACAAATGAACAAGAACTTTTTCGTTGAAGATTTTTTATATTCTTGATTTCAGTGACCTGGTGTTGACCCACGAAGTGTATCAACAAGACTAGTTTTTCAGGTACAGTACTGTGTTCCCCACTGGCAGGAATATCCGCGGGCGACTGTGTTTGTGACAACCCTTTAACAGGACTTCGCACTTCAAATAATTTCCTTGCAGGTTCCTTTGTCACGTCTAAAACAATTATACTACGAACGATACATTATTAATTGAAGTTTTCAATTAGCAGAGAAAACGGG
>CAODLS011852125.1:0-14340 GCA_948243855.1 Flueggea neowawraea | reverse complement strand
GATAAAGAGAGTACTAGAAGAGCTGAAATTTTCAAAGTCTAACCCTATAAAGATCTACTGCGACAACAAAGCAGTAATATCTATTGTTCATAATCCAGTTCTACATGACAGGACTAAGCATATAGAGGTTGATAAACATTTCATAAAAGAGAAGATTGAAAGTGGAATAATTTGTCTACCCTACATCCCTACAACTCAGCAAGTAGTTGATATCCTTACCAAAGATTTTGGTACAAAATAGTTCAAATTTCTTGTTGGCAAGTAGCTGAGGGGGAGTGTTGAAAGATATTTCTGGAAGGGAATATTCATTTCTTGAAAATCCGCTAAATCACATATATCTTGTATTTCTATTTAGGAATATTTCCTAGTTTAATTGTTGTGTACATATCTTGTAAATGCCTATATATATGCAATATACAGGAAAAAGGAGAGTACCTCTATTCAGTACCATTTTCTACAATTTTGTATAAAATCCAAAGCTCTATAAACCTGAAAGCTTGATAAGACTGCACATACAAATTGCTCCACATATATTAAGGAGGAGACACTCCATGCTTTCCTCCTTTCAACCAGGACCAAAAATTTCAGCATTGTGTGCAACATCATATATTTCTCTAACAATAGTCAGAGTATCCAATATGAAACCATAGGTATTAGAGAAAATTAAATCAGTTCCTAACCTAACAGCTGACCTCCTAAGAGCTCAAATCAACATTTAGGAAAGTAGCTAACCGATTAGCATTATATCCTCCAGAGTCCATATTGTAATTCATATATGCATAAAGACAAAAAAGAAAACCATAGCTTAACATTAGTCGACACATTAGGCATGTTGTGGTTAAATCTGAAAATTTTGCTGATAGCTAATCAACAGGTCACAAAAACCCACACGGATGATAATTTGTCATATAAACATGGCAAAATGGGCTTAGTCTCAAAGGGCATAGCCATAGCTAATAGACAAGTTATTCAATCCACTGACTCAGAGTTTGGGAATTTTGAACATTAATAACTCACTCATTGCATCTGCAACACAACACTTAATCAGATCTTCATATAGATCAGCAGATCGCTGGATTTCTGGAGCATCAGGCCAGTGCTCTAAGATAAATAGTGCGTATTCACAACATCTGAAATATGAAGGAAACTAGAAGTTAAAGACCAAATATGTTTGAATAAGAAAACCAAAGTCCAATAAAACATGCAATTAGATTGCACCTTGCACGAAGAACTGCATTCCGATCATTCTTTGCAGAGTCAGCTATACGACGAAGCACACGAACAACTTTGCAATTACGCAGCATCTAAACACAAGAAAAGGACACAAATGAGAATTCAGAAGGGAAATTCTAACAAATGGAAAAAAGTTAAATTGAAAAAAAAAATCAAAGAGATACCGTTTTTATACAGTTATCAGCAGATTCTGCAATTACAAGCACAGTAATCACAACCAGCTTGAAAAGGACCTGATTATCATCAGATAAAATTAACAAAATATGTTGCACATATCTACAAAAATGGAAGAAGAAGAAAAAGAAGAGAACTTACAGGGATGAACTTCTCAGCACATGCCTCGAAATCCCCCAAGAGTTCCTTTGATAGAAAAGATAATAGATGGCATGCCTTTTGGAGCAGAAAATAATTTAGCATCAGCTATAATAGTCCCCCAAGTTTCTAAAAGCCATTTAATATACGGACAAGTGCCATGATTTCTTCAAAAAAAAAAATTATTCATATTGCAGCATCCAATTTTTGTCTCTCTAAAGTAATCAACAGAAATTTAAGGAAGTACCGACCACTAAAACCTTGCACCTCCACGTTTGCAGAAATATATATCTAAGATAGTGAATCATACACACATAAGACTTCTGAAGATTAATTTCCTTTTTTTCCGAGGTTTGGCTCGTCCAAATGGATTTAACAACAACGGCATCTTTTCAAGTACCACTTAACCAAATCTATTTCACACACATAAGAATCTTACAATAAGATATCAAAACAAGTTGTTAAAAAATTAAAGGAGAAGAAAACTTGAGAGATGATATAGGAAAGCAGGGAAATCTGCTTCTTTCCTTTTGCGTCTTCTAACCCTTCTTATCTAAAATTGCCTCCAATAACTGCAGAAATTATAAACTTTTGTTGAGCCTAAACTAATAGGCCACATCAACTTTGCTCCATTACTAATTCATGGTTTTTTTTATCCTGTGACCAACATAATGAGTTCCAAATCCAACGCATATCAGTGTCAGAAATGTTCATAAGCATTTATTACTAATGGCTCCTTGGATTCTATCTGATGCTGCCTCTAAAAATTTCAAATTATCAAAAAAAATTCTCAAAAAGAAATGTCATTCTAAGTCTAAGAAAATAAAAAAGAGCCAAAAGTGAGCCCTTTGGCATTAACTTATCTTATGAAAAAGAAACAGGGAAAAAACAGTAATGGGAGATTTCTACTCCACTATCCATAAGTAAAAGAATATGATTGCTTGCCTGCTTAACTATGCTAGACCTTCGATCAGATAACTGTGTACTTAGAGGGGCAACAAGTTGCTTCAAGAGTCCACCGAAGCATGGATAATCAGTTGCACCTGCATATGACGATAATATTCATATCCCTTTCTTTGAAAACAAATATTTTAAATATTATGCTGTTGATTTATATAATCAAAGTGTCAGAGAAACAGAAGAAAAGACCAAACCACCTTCAATAAAACTTTATGTTTGAATACTCGACTACATTGACATAACACAGAGCAGTTATTCTGTTTGACAGTTTACCCCTTAGATTATTAACAATCCTACCTAGTCCCAATGTGCATTGGAATCTAAGGGATAAATTGGCAGGTAATAGTCATAGAAAATACAGTGTGGACGCAAACCTCCTAAAACAAGGCCTTCAACTCTCTGCAGTGCAGCTATACGGATAGACCAATCTTTTTCTGGAACAAGAGTGGATGCAATCTTCTCAAATTCGCTGATCAACTCTTTTTCTGAATAGACTTTAACCAGTTCAATGACTTTTTCAGTCGCATCACTTTCTCCTGCACAAAATGATTGACTGAAATGAACATTTTAAAAGCATAGAAACAAACCTTTTTCCGAATTACATATCAAAGAAAAAGGTTTCTCACTAATAACTCACACATATACATGACTGAATGCTTTCAAAAAATAACAACATTATGAAGCCAAGATTTAACAAAGAGTACATAATGCTCAAGAATTTACATAAAAGAAACCAACCTCCAAAAAGTGACACTTCTCTGGTGGAACTCTTCGCTTTTGGGCTGCTTTTTTTGGGATGAAGAACAGTTGGCTTCATCTCTCCAGCACCAAAATTACTAGCAAGTCCATCTAGTGGCCGTATTTGTGGTTCAATCTTCTCAAGCCTGGCATTTATATCTTTCACCTGAAAACATATATCACATTAAAAATTCAAAACAAAGGCAATGAAAATCCTTCCATTTAGAGAGCATCAACCCAAGTGACACAAAATCTAATTCTACAGAAACTCAAGCAGCAAATACTACATTAGCCTAATTCAACAGATGCAAGATAAAAAAAAAAGAATCCAAAACAAGGATTTCAGTTAGACATTCACCATGGAATTCGGAAGATTATGTCGGTGAAGCTCATCACGGAATTGAGTCCCTGCTTGTGAATACATTTCCTGAAAAAAAAAATTGAAACACCCTTGCACAATCTATCTAAGTAAGGTAACACAAAATCTAACAATGCATCAAGACCATGTGTAACTACCACTAACCTCAATGCACAATAGAGCTGCTTCTCGAACACTAGGGTTTGGATCACTCAACATTTGCAAAATCTGGCAATTTAATATATTTTAAAAAAAGTTAACTATTTCATTTGGCAAATTTGCTGTACAAAAGTAAATCAATTACTGCAGTTAATAAATGCCATTAATCATACAGGAGGGAGTATAGCACGCTGCAGTGGTAGCTCAGTAGATGCAAAAAGATTAATTGCTGATGTGACTGTTCGAGCAAATTCTTCTCGAACTCTCCAACTTTTGTGTGTCCAGGCATAAGATCCTGCTCTCTCAACAATAATGGTCGGGGAAGAAATCTAAATCATGAAAAATTAACATGAGCGCCTGTTCAACTTTTTTCCCTATCTTTAATTGAATACACAATGTACAAAAAGTCATGGTCACAATGCCACTTTAAGCCAAACTCAAATTCAAAATCCACTAGCAACAGTTAGAAAGAAAAGATACATTTTATCAAATGAGAACCACTATGGGTTACAAGAGAAGAAAACCCACATAATATACAGTTCAATCAATTCCCCCTATTCAATTTAAAAAAGAAAAAGAACCAATATAGGTATAGTTGGAAGAAAATCGACATCATATATACAATTTAATTTGACCAACTCATCCTATTTCCATAGACCACAAGATCATACACAGTTCAAGAAATCCATATACAGCGCCGATTATCAAATTGCATTTAGAAATCGCAAAAAAAAAGAAAATAAAGTAACTTTCTTCACACTCGAATGGACTACGCATACCAAATCGAGCTTCCGATTTGAATTCTGCATTAATTAAGACTAACAATAACCACACGGTCCTTTCCCGGAATTCAATTCACTAGTTTCACCACCCACACATCGACAGAGAAAAAATGGACGAAAAAAAACATAAAAACTCACCTCCATGAGAGTGAGCAGCAACCGTCTAGCGGCATCACGAACAGGCTGCTTAGCGTCACCCAATCGCTCGACCACAGCAGGCACGAGCGCATTAAAATGCAATTTCAAGTTCTTGCCGGACAAAACGGCAGCGGATGCCAAAGCCTGCAAAGCACCCTGAGAGACGCGAAAATTATTGTCCTTGAGAAGATCTAAACAACAATCAACAAGCGACGACGCTTCGGAGGGAGACAAGGACTTTCTAGAAGCTTCGAGGAGTTGATGGAGACGCTCAACTCCAGCCATCCTTTCTTTGGTGTCCTTGGCCCGAGCCAGCTCCAGCGCCTCCTCCATTTGGTTGCCACGTCAGCGCTGGGAGTGGATCTAGTGCGGTGGGCCTCAGATCTGGCGGTGGTGGCGGAGGAGGAGGAGAAGGGTAAGAGTGAGTACGAGAGAGAGAGAGTGCGAGTGAGAGTGGGTGTGTCGTGTGTGAGTGTGTGTATTTGGGGTGAGAGATAGTAGTGGGTGAGGGGTGGGCAGGGGATTGACACGGGAGTTGGGGGAATTTACAGGAAGTGCCACTGGGTGGAGCGAGCGAGTCAGTGGTTGGTGGCAGTGGTCTCGGTGGTGGACAGACTTCAGTTGTATATTGATGATTAACTAAAAGGACAACCATCGCGTCATGCGCCGGAAATTTTCAAACAATTAAATTATTTTATTAATTAAAATAAAAATATATCGCAACATTTTTTAAGATTTCTTTCTTTTATTCTATTAAATTTTTTTCTCCTTTTTTTTTTGGGTGCCGTCAGTAGTCTTTCATCGGAGACACTACTTTTTTCTAATTTGTCATTTCACTTCCTCTACGCCTTCCACCACAGTTTTTACGGCATTTTCCAAGGTTAGCGGCGACATCGCTATTTTGTAAGAAGCTGCTTTCGTCGCTAATCCTCTTTTCTTTCAGTGGCTATTGATTCTAAAATAATATTTATCTGTGGCGCATAAATGAACAGCTAACGAAAATAATAAAAGCTGAAGACATTTTTATATGAGAGGGAATTTATTAACATTACATTTAGCAACTTGGTTTTCCCAAGTGAGTCACAAGAGTGCTAGCAAGAGTTGTGACAAATAGTGATATAATTACAACCTCCTCCTCTCTTCAGAGCTCACTCAAATTAATCATATACCAAATAGATATAGATATCAGTTGATTTAATGGATTAACATTAAGTAACTTGGAAGTGGCTAAATGTTATTGATACTAAACAGACACTTCATTCATAATTCGATGTGGGAAATTTGATATTGCAATTTGCAAGCTAGGATCTTGGTTGATTTGTCAAGTTAATGTTGATGTAATTGACCTTTAAAGCTTGTTCATTGTGTGACTTAATCTCGAGTTTAGTTCAATATTACTTTCACTTCACTATCTCAACAGCTTCCATCCTAATTTTAAACTTGATTAGTTCGCTAGTTACCATAATGAGAAGTTCTAATGGTGGTCAATAGTTGAAGTTAAACACTAAATGCACATTATTAAATGTTTTAGAAATCTAGCTTCTATAGCCGACACCAACTCATACTCCCTCCTTTCCGCAAAGAGTTTTAAAAAAAATTTGTCAAAATAAGTGATACTTTATAAAATCAAAAAAGTTTTGAACATATTTTTCGAATAAACTCTTATAATTAATAATTTACAATAAATATTTTATATTTTTTAGGAGTCATTAATAGTAATAATATAGTAAATTAGTATCATAATTAATATACTTTAATCATTTTCTTAATATTTATACTACAATTTTAAAAAGTAATCTTTCTAGAAAGGAGAGGTACATACCAATTTGGAAAACATTTTTGTGTATGGAAACTCAGTAGGATTATTATTTCCTTTTTCTTCTTTAGCAATTTTTAACTCCATCTTAAAATAATCTCCTCGGATTCCTTTTCATGCACCATATTGTCGTTAGCAAATACGAAATTATCACATTTATGTTACATTGTTGGGTGTGTTCGTTTGGTTGATATGCATATTCATTCTTTAGCATATTTAGCTCTTTAAATGCGTACCGGTCTTTTTACTCTTTTTATTATATAATAAGTTTCTTCATTTTACTTATGCAATATAAAAAAACTCATAATTTGATAATTTTTTTACATATTGTTTTGGGCATGTTCAACATGCATAGTGTTTGATTTTGGTAAAATTTGAGTGGTAGATAACACATACAGATTGCATGTTGGTAAATTATATAGTAAAAAAATAGAGAAATTAACATATTTCTTTGTAATCACAATATGTTGAATATGCAATATGTTATGATAATATACTGCAAATTAAACACGCCTATTTAGATTTGATTCGCAAAATAAACATGAAATTGAATAAACAAAATTCTTTGAATTTATATTTTAATATTCAATTTATGAAACAAGTTTATTACATGAAAATGAAAACTTCTCAATTTTATGAAATTATAACTTCTAAAATAAATTTTTGCAATTTCATTTGTATTCTTGTCGAAACATTTTATATCTATAGATTTATTTATCTTACTAAAAATATTTCTAATGCTCTCTTTAAATTGACAATCTTCTTTATTATGAAGAGGCATCCACTAAAATTCAACTATAACATACTCTTTATTTCACTTTTTATCTTTAAAAATAAAATAAAGAGTGATTTTCACTAGCTATATCTAAAGAGTCCAAATGACTCTAATTTGTATGGAGTAATAGAATCCATATATTTTATTTTATTTTATTTTTCTTCATTCTGTTTTATTTTTTTATTTATCTTTTTTAATCATCATTTAATTTATTTGTTATTATATGATTTTTGAGAGATAAGTTAAAGAGTAGCATTGAAGATAGCTTTTTATCTTTAATCTATATTATTAATGTGTTTTTTTTATTTTTACAAAAAATACTCTAAAAAATAAAGACACTATTGGAGATACTCTAACATCTCATTGATTCAAAATGGGTTGGGATCTTGCAAACGTCAAATCTCTTCGTAGTAAATTTATGAAACTTCTCCATACCCAAATGAAACAATCAGGAAATAGTTAAGTGCCAAGTTAGCTGCCAAAATCTATGAAAAAAGGTTAACTTATGTGTTAATTATGCAGAGAAAGCGTTAATAAAAGAAGAAGACGTCAAATATATGATGGTAACCAATTAATGGATGGAGTAGTTGCACTACTTGTGTCAGATTTGATATTTGATGTCCTTGTAAAAAGAATGTCCAATGTATTGGCTTGGAGCTGTCAGGTTGCATTCATGTTTGGCTGTTGGGGTTAGGGTTCAAACAATCATTAATTTAATATATTACTTTAATTTCTCTTTAAGAAATTAGATTAGGATGGTTTAATTATGCGCTTCATCATGACCACTCATTTTTTCTTTTTAGCTAGAAATCTGCAAAACCTATATTTAGCCCACTCACCTAACATTTTTTTAACCCATCAAACTTTTATTTTTATTTATTAATTCACTCAACTTTTTAAAATAGCGTAATTAACCCCTTAAACGTAACTGCAGCCGTTACATTTTCCGTTTAAAGTTGATGACATGGATGCCAACATGATCAAAACATAACAGAACACATATTTAACCTCTAAATTTTCGTAAAACACCCCGTCAGCTCCTGAACTTCAATATTTCACTCATTAAACTCTCTAAAATGATGTTTTTAAAAAATTATATACAATCTATCTAATTTCATTTGAGCATTAATCAAAAATACTAAAAAATATAATAATAATTTTGCAATATTACTCAAAAATAACAGCAAAAGCATGTGAATGCTAATATTACAAAATAATAGCATTCACTGCTTTTGCTGTTATTTTTTAAGTAATATTGTAAAATTATTTTTTAGTAATATTATAAAATAATAGCATTCATCTGCTTCTGCTATTATTTTTTTAGTAATTTTGATAATTTATTTTTTTAGTAATATTGCAAAATAACAGCATTCATCTGCTTCTACTATTATTTTTTTGAGTAATATTATAAAATTATTTTTCTTAGTAATATTGCAAAATAATATCATCCATTTGCTTATGCTATTATTTTTTTAGTAATATTGTAAAATTATTTTTTAGTAATTTTGATTAATGCTAAAATGAAATTAGATAGATTGTAGATATTTTTTTAAAGACGTCACTTTAGAGAGTTCAATGAGTGAAATATTGAAATATTGAAGTTTAAGGGCTGACGGGATATTTTATGAAAGTTCAGGG
Organism: Flueggea neowawraea; assembly: GCA_948243855.1. Taxonomy (NCBI): domain Eukaryota; kingdom Viridiplantae; phylum Streptophyta; class Magnoliopsida; order Malpighiales; family Phyllanthaceae; genus Flueggea; species Flueggea neowawraea. The sequence continues at coordinate 5,431 of CAODLS011852125.1, read as the reverse complement.
AGCTAAATATGTGTTATGTTATTTTTTAGCCATGTTGGTATCCATGTCACCATCCCCAAATGAAAAATATAACGGCGTTACGTTGAAAGAGTTAATTACACCGTTTTAAAAGGTCGAGTAGGTTAATAAGTGAAAATGAAAGTTTGGTAGGCTAAAGAGATATTGGGTGAGAGTTCAGTGGGCTAAACATGGATTTTGCCGCTAGAAATTGCACATTCACAATCTTTTATATATACATACAATTCAAAACAATATGAGATTTTGATTTTGATAGATTGAGTAGTAAATAGTAGAAACAAATTACATATTGACAAATTGTATAGTAAAAATTAAATATGTTTCAATCTGAAACATCAACCATTTATTTTTTTTCATGTGCTTTCACTGCTAGGGTTTGGTCTTCTTTACTGACTAAATGCAGGATATCAAGAGGAATATTACCATGGAGAAGAGAAGTGAGTTGGTTTTCAAGAAGATCTCGTGGCAAGAGTGTGGTTAGCAAAGTCAGAAGAGTCTTGTTCAATGCTACTATGTATTGGCTTTGGATGAAATGCAGTAGAGTTATCTTTGATCAACACACTGCCTCGGTTGATTTGATCCAGAGAAGAGTTGTAGAGGATGTTAAACTGAAAGTTGAAGACTGTGGCAATGAGCTGTTATCATTGTGAGGTTTCGATTTTTTTGTTTGGAGTTATGTTGGCTTGGTATAGTTTGTTGTTTCTTGTATAACTAGAGAGTTTTTTCTGAGTTTTTTGCCATCCATACTAGACTGTGATATCTAGGATGGGTTGGTACTCTTTTCTGTATATGCCATTTTATATTCTTTTTTGGGTTAATAGAATTTAATTGATTTACCAAAAAAATAAAAAGATTTAAGAATCACAATATGTTGAATATGGAATATGTTGCAAACTGAACACGCCCATATATACATATGTGAACAATTATACACTGAATCAACGTAAATATTTACATAATTCTTAAACAAATGTATACGTTTAAGTTTATAATTATTATTAGTATTTATTTGTTAGCATAAGTTTTTTTTAAACATTTGTTATCATAAGTTTGAACGAAAATATGTGCTTAATGTAAAAAAAAATCTTTTTAAAAATTAGGATTAACTGTCGAATCAACACCAACCTAAACTATCCTTGATTTCGATCCCATTTTGAGTTTATTCTGATTCAGTCTCGTGATAATCCATGCTTGGTTAGGCTAACCATAGTAGTAATCTTTTAACAATATTATTTAGGAAAAATTACACAATTATACTAAAATGAAAAATATAAATTGATTTTTAGGCCTGATCCAAACAGATTTTGAAAAATAGAAACATGTTCCAAACATTTATAAAAAATACCCGATTTATAAAATCTCCATCTGACATTTAAAAAAATTAAATATTTTTTAATGCATTCAAATGTCTCCCAAAAATCTCTATCTAGTATTTTTTAAAAATAAGTTTGAACGTATTTTTATTTTTTTCAAAATTAAAATTGTTTTTGTTTATTTATTAAATTTAATATTTTATTTAGAACACTTTGCATAATTAAATCTATTATTTATACTTCACGCGGTTCTGTGAATGCGATTTACCATCGTCTCAAAATATCTTTAATGAACCAAAACCGAGATCCTAATCTGAAGCCAATTTCACAGTTAATATTGTCTTTTTTCCATGTGTTGTTCAGCTTACAACATATTCAACGAATTATAACATTTGAAAAAACGTGTTGCTCAATCTATGTTTTCACTGGGACTAATAACGTAAGTTGCAGCCAAGTTTGCAATGAGCATTGTGCATGGAGTTATTTAACAAATTATCACTCCTAAACCGGCTCAAACAAGTAGGTCCCACATGAATCTGACCCACAATGTGATGCAAAGAAAAGATTAACTCACAAGCATTCTATAATGACCGGATATGGTAATTGTTGTCTTTTTAACTTGTACCATGAAACAAGATGGGAAGTTATTCCCTGCAAATATGCAATGATGACACGAACTAGGGCATTGATGAGAAATTCATACCAAATTTTGATAAATAATTAGGGGAAAAGTTTGGTCACGAGTCGCATAATCCAGCATAAGATGGTAGTTAAGGGGATGAATTAGGAAGAGATAAGCTTAAAAAATGCTACTTCATGACAAAGCCAACCCAACCACCCATTTTGGACATAACTCAAGAAAAGAAGCTCAAAAACAAAAAAAAAATTATATACTTTAGCAGCTTTATTATTCCTTTTTTTTGTTGGTCAGTATTTTTTCTTTAACTTCTGTACCATCATGTTAGGTTTGATAAAATTAATGGTGTAATGTTTGTTAATTGGGTTTTTGTGCTATTATTTTATGAATAGAATGACCCTTTACAGGTTGGCTGAAAAGGGTCATTCGGGAGATTGCCAGTCATTGCAAGATAAACTATTCAATGAGCAGCATAGTAATCATTTTTTTAATATTAATAAATCACACATTTTATCAATTCATAATATTTTAATATATCACATATAAGAAACATTTATTTGTTTTAATATATTAGATAAAAGATACACCCCTACCCATATTTGCTATTTTTTTCCTTTTTTCTGACAAATGATTTTATTTGCTTGTATTAAGAATTAAACTCTTTGGTATTAAAGTTGGTTTCAATACAACAAGTTACAAGTTCATTGATACCTATGTTCACACAAACAAACAAGTAGTACGTTGCAAATTCTACTTTCATTGAGCATATGATAAACATAAATGCCTTGTGAGTTTAATTAATTTTAACACAACACCAAAATCATCTAAATGCATTATGCATGAGGTCTCCAAATATGGCATAGTTTAGGAGCAACCAAGAGCAAATATTAACTGAAAAAACAAAGATCGCCCAACGCCGACTCTTTGAATTTTATGGCCGCTGCAGGAGGTATATTTTCGGTAGATTATATAAACATATAGCAAAACTAGTTTAAATGACTGCGTAAATTGCATTATAAACAAGTTGAGAGTAACGCCTTTTAGAATTACACTATATTAAATTATGCTAGTTCAATATACACAAAACAAACAATGTCTTATGTAAGATTCTAAAAGTAGCACAAAACCAGACAGATTGCAGTAAACATTTTCTTGGGTACTTCACAACAAAGTAACAAATAGAGAAACTAATATTTAATCACAATCACAAAGGTAGTTAGTTCACCTTGGCATCGTTCTTCATGGGCACGCCACTTTCATTTTTAGCAGTCCCTGTCTATCCACTCAAAGCTGGTATATCATTCTCACCTTATCTTTTCCATACTGGCATTGAATAGACATGAAGTTAGTTGCTGATGAGTTCCATATATTTTTGGCCGTCTAAAACATTATAAAAACAATCAGAGATTACTTTTCTCCCATTATTAGAAAGTATTTGAACCAACGACAAAAAACACTTTTTCTATGAACCAGACAACAAGGTAACAGAAAAGCACATATATATTAGGGTGAAAGCCATGTTTGACAACAGAAGTGCCTTGCAAGAATGTTTCTACATAATTGGAAACCTTAACAGTCAAAACAGTGGTATGAATAACCTGGCCATCCCTGTGCCGCAATACTGTCAGCCACGGGCACAAAAGAAATATCCTTATTGTCATTGCTAATAAGCAAAGAGACATGCGAACTTTTCAGCCCCGTTTCTTCCAAAGGGTGCTCTTAATTTTCAATAACCACATTACCCATGTGTGTCAAATAAGAAAGAAATAACACCTAAAATGACATATATATGTGTGTCTGCTACACGCTCACGTTAACCACTCAGCTTGGCTGTGGGAAACACAGGCCCCAACCCCACAACTTGTATGACAAAAATATTTGGCAAGAGGCAGAAAACATGGTTTTGTTCAGCAACAATGAAAGGCTATCATCAGCAGCTGTAGAATAGGCAAAAAAATGGTGTATATAATACACGACATTGCAGATCTTATTGCAGGTACAGCACTCCTTTTGGACAATAATCTGAATGCAGAGACCCAATAATTTTTTTTTTTTTGAGAAATGCTGACCTGTCTCTTTCAAGGATCATGATCATGAGGAACACTTGAGACACGCGGTGTTGAAAAAATCACAACATTCCTTCCGTTGTGTTGGAATTTGGCCAGCATGGAAGCCTGAAATGATTGATCGTTCCAAGAATTTCCAGTCAAGTCTACACACTCGAGTTGACCTAAGTAAGAACATAAAGTTAGGATCTTATCACATTTTAACATAACATCATGAGGCATTTGCATGAAACCAAAATATATAGTCGCATAGTATCTTGATGAGGCTTTCCATATAGAAATACCCTTACCTAGCATTCAAAATTTGGTAAGAATGCCAGGTATACAGGATTTATGATCATTTAAAATCTACAACATTATAAGGGAGGATAATAGCCGGACATGAGAAAGCAAGTGCAAACATCATTTGAAGGTGACATCTAATCGAAGGCAATTACCTCTTGTGGCCGCTAGTGTGGCATGTATGATGTTTAAGGATTCTATGGGCATAATATTATATGCTGCATTCACCGTAACAAGCTCTGGAGCCAATGGCACCAGCTTAGACAGAAACTTTGCAGTTTCATTTCCACCACGGTTTTTGCTGTACCACAGTCATTAATTTTTTATAAAGTAGTTCTGCACAAGTTATGGTATCAGCTCATGATAAAGGAACTAAAAGTAGTTCAAACCTTATATTGATCCCAACAAGCTTCATTTCTGTTACCATTCCTTGTCTTAATTCTTCAAAGCCAGCTGAACCAAGTCCAATACCTCCAATATTAAGCTTCTTAATAGAAGTATCCAAAAATTTCCCCAGAATGCCAGCTACTTGGCTGCAAAAAGAGTAATAGAGGAGTCTACCTCAGCCGCATAGCATAAATTATAAATTAGTATATCTATGTTTGCAATAAAAAAGAACCTGCCAAGACAGTTATCTGCAATCGAGAGACAGTCCAGTGATCTTCTCAAGGGTAAAAGTGCATTTAAAAATTGTGTCACTCCATCATAGGATAGCTCACAATTCTCTACATTCAACACAGCCAAGGGAGAGCATCCTTCAACAGCATCAACAATATAGGGGATTAAGCACCTGCAAAATTCTACTATGACTCTGGAGCTTTTGTCTTCTACATTGAAAGCTTGCGTGGAATATAGATATTCAACCAACCTGATTCCACCATCCTCAATGGGATTGTCGCTTATATCTAGGATCTTCATGTTAGGCATGCAAGCTAGCACATATCTAAGGGACTCTACATCATCCTGTTGAAGGTTATTTCCCCTAAAACCATAATACAATTCTTAAAACAAATAATCATTCTATGAAGCAAAAAGAAATAAACACAGTGATCCTGTCCATCCAGTAATTGTAAGGCAGTTAATATGGATATGCGCTAAAATAATTTGATGACAAA
>CAODLS011852109.1:0-10236 GCA_948243855.1 Flueggea neowawraea | reverse complement strand
CTTTTCAATAGATGATCTACAACTGATCCATTCAGTTCAATAACATTTGCTTAGTTTGCTATCACTTAATTATTTTTGAACTGGTGTTCCTTTGAAGATTTTGTTTGTCTTCTATATATTATTAATAATAATTATCTGCCCTGTCTTTTTTTTTTCTTTATATGCTAATTGTTATAATTATTTATGCACTTCATGCAATTTAAAATTTAAATTTTTTTCTTTGATATTGTTATATTAAAACTCACACTACACCCGCACTTACGCAGACTCATAAACTTCCACAAAACCTATCAACTTTTCCAGCAGTAAGTTTTAACTACATATGCGGACGGCAGACCAAGAAAGGTCTCTGCCTTGATACATGCACAAAATAAAGCAAAGGATGACAACTCAGCAATTGCTGGCGTGTTTAGCACTGACCTGATTACTTTTTTTTTTTTTGAGGGAAATACATATGCTGCTTTTGGGGGTGTCTCAAAACCAAGGAGCAACCTTTATAACCACTTTGAGTTCATTTACTTAGGAAACTTATTTAGATATTAAGGATACCTAATTTAAAAGTTTGTTCTTACCAAAATAAAGAAGAGAAAAGTGTATAGAAAACATAACCTTCTTAAAGAATCTAGTGACTAAAATGAAAAGGCAAGTAATATTTCAAAAATATGTATGCAGTGATAAAAACCAGTTTCAGATTTCCATTCTCTTATATTTTTCATTGCAAGTTCATCACTTAAATCAATCTCATAAATAACTCGACCTCTTTCTCGCACTGATCTAATAGTTAGTTAAAATCATGAAGTCCAATGAACTTAAAACAGAAAAGGGTAAAGGGCGATTCCTTACAGTCTCAGGATCCCATATCCTAACAACATGGTTATCTGTAGTAATTAGTTTCTGCTGTTCTGAGTTGAGGGTACGATGCCACTTAATGTCCAAAATCTGACTGCCATACCTTCATAAACATAAAGCGGTTTCCACAAGTAATGAGTCAAAACACAAAGAAAGAATATGATTATTGAGAGATGAACATGTCCAGATTTGCTTACATGTGATCCTTAACACGTATGGGGTTTGAGGATCGCAAGTCATAAAGCAGAACCTGCATGTTGGACAACAAATTAAGAGGTAGAAGGAAAACATGAATTAGATGTATGGAACAAAAAACAATGAACAGCCAGCATTGTTAGATTAGATCTCATTGAACCAAAATGAGCATGCAAGAAAAAAAATTAGCAAAAAAGGAGACAAATAAGCAATGGTTTACATAGAACTGTTAACTACTGAGACCATTCCCAGACACCAAACATTTTCACAAAGGAAGGGGGAATGTAATTAATATTACTGTATTACTATCATTACCATTGCCATCATCATTTGAGCTTCATTCTTATCAAGGCTGACCTTTTTTTTTTTACATTCAACTCATCATAATCCTCTTTGCAGTGCATGAACTTTGAAATGCAAGTAAGCAATGGTTGCTCCATCCTACATACAACATATGTCTACTTTTATTAAAATTTTTCCCGTTCTGACTCTATTTTCACTATCTATTAGCTTTAGGAACTTCAAAACACATCATAACATAGATATTCCATATCCCATCTTCCCTATGAAGTTCAGTGGATCCATCCATAGATAGATTGTTCTCCGAATGATCCAAAGGGACCAACATGCACTCATCAGTCTGCCGTTAGCATTCCGTTTGAAAGCTGTCAAACATGCACCCTGTTTTATGACATGTCAAAAGATAATGCGCAAGAAAAAAGAAATAAGAACTGAACTCTTGATCTCATCCCCGTCTTCCTTCTATGTACAGGGACAAACAGACTGCATTACCAATAGCCTTGATAATTTGCGCCACAAAACAGAAGGCAACCTCCTGCAGCCTAAATCTCTTCATAACTAATAATATGGAGGAGCGAATCACTGTTCTACTGGAGTAATGCCAAGTGTTCACTGAAATGCTCACAAACTATGGATTATTTGGAGTTATTAGTACATCAAACAAACAAGCTTGTATGGCGCATGCACCTCCAGAGACATTGCAATAAATCCTGATCATTACAAAAGACTGATAACAGCTTCTCCTTTACAATGCTTCAGACCAATATCTTAAGGACTCCCTTTTTCCACAAATGAAATTTTCACCCAACTGAATCCCACTGCCCATTCCGGGTACCATATGAATGTAATTCCATAAAATTAATTTGTAACACTTAAAACCACATAGACACATAACATGCTAAGGAAAAGCTGGAGATGCAAGAGAAATAAATGAGATGGAGAATATGGATACATGATGAAAAAAATGGGATAAACATGTTACCTTTCCACCACTGCTTCCAACAGCCATGAGATAACCCCCTTCTTCATCGAACTCTAAGGCAGTGACTTCCTACAAGGCATGCAAAATACAGGATACAAAATCAATGGCAGAACCAATCAAAATTATTAAAGGATCATGAATACACTAAATAGGTAAAAAAAAATGACAAGATGCCACACTTTCTCACAATTCAACCTACCAATTAAAATGGCATAAATGAATTTCAAAAGGATGTATTAAAATAAAGCCCATCAAAGAAAGCCATGGACCAAAAAAAGCCAAAAGAAGAAAATAAAAGAACAAGAATAGGAATTAAATTAATATCATGAAAGAAAAAGAGATCACAGCTAAATCTATTTATCTCTTTTAAGCAAAACCTGTGAATCAAAAGTATATCAACAAGCATCACAATTTCAAAAAAAAACTTTGACGACACAAAACTTGGCTATCAAATTTAATTCAGAAATATGATGAAAGAAAATAATTACTTATCTATCTCAATAATAAAATATGAAATATTTTATAGAAATCAGTTCTCATATATTTGGATCAACAGACAAGAGCTATACCTCATCGGTAACACCAGAAGTTGCAACGGCATTGATTCTACCAACTGAAGATCTCATTCTCATGTCAAAACACTCAACAGCACCGTCTTCACCACCACAAGCAACCAACCCATGAAGCTTGCTGAAATCAGGAAACAAATGGCTCAGTAATGCCCTAGCAAATATCAGACGGAGAAGACAATTAGCATGCAAATTAAATGTGGAGCCAGAATAAAATTCAGCAACCTCCGACAAACTACATTTAAAGCTGGCGATTGAGTGTTGAGTGAAGAAAGAAATCGTCCCTGAAGATAAAACAGAAGAGGTATTTCAGTAATAACCTTTATAAATTTACTGGAACTAACCCCTAGTCTGGTTTGCAGATATGATCATAGAAAGATGTTCAAAGAGTGCTAAAGCTCGCAAAGAAACAATCACGGGTAATATATTATGCATGAATAAGAAAAGCGTGTACAAGTTATATCGTGGTGCATACTGAACTTAATTATATCATAATGCCAACACAATTCAAAATGAATTATCTACTTTTTGCTATGACTGCCATGACATTGTGGAAGTAACTTCTATGGAAATAAGATTATAAAACTCAATCCTGCAATAAATTATGAATAAAGAATCAGATGAAAGCAAATGCCACTACAACTAGGCTTTCATTGACAAAATTGCACATGAAACAGAACATTAGAAATGACCATTAACGTTATCTCCAACTTAGTTTGAGGATTTACACAAATCTCTTATCATTTCAACATGTATTCTCATTGGCTTAGAAGTTTTTTCCACTTCATGTATCCTCTTATTGTTACTTGTCTGTATGACACCATTCTCATAAAGTCAGTAGATTGACCTGTTTTACATTAAAAATGAAACAAGTGTGTCCATTTAAAGATTGTCCAGATTCTGCTTACGCATGTTATTTTAGAAATAATACCATTCCCCTTGTTGGTTCACAGATGGAACAAAAACTGTAATGTAAAAGCTACAAAATGGAAACGCATGATGGCACAATCAGCTTGCAAAGTATGAAATCAAAACTGTCAAAATAACAACAAGCTCAACTGTAAAGCTTATTGCTACCTTGAGTCCCCAAAATAAGCATCCACCAATTAGAAACAAGGAATATGATGCCTTGAAATGAAAATGCAATTCATTCAAACATTAAAAGATTCTCTACCTGCTCTAAATTGATTCTATATACTTCCGGTGAAGAAGCAGCACAAAGCAAGTCGCAAGACCAGCAATCATATGCAATGTCCCTGCCCATCCTATAGAACACGGAAATAAGCGAGTAAATGTAAGTCACAGAACCTATTTTACTCAGAGGACAAGCAATCAGATGGAGAAATTTTTATATTTTGACCTAACTAGAGTCTACATAATGATAATGTTACAATCACATAAACCCCAGGTCTAGTAAAATATCCACTGAACAAACAAAAAACAGATCGAACTCATCAGGTATGAACTTATCTCACACTCCATATAAAACAATTATACAGAAGAATTTAATTCATTATATAAAGAAGGAATGGATTGAATTGACTTAAAAATAATTTGGCAATTCTTTTTTTGACTATAGATATAAACAGAATGACTTCAAATCATTTGGGAAAAATTGGCATTTCAATCCCATATAATTTCAATTCATTGGAAGTAAAATATATCTTTTAATAACCTTACTTTAATTAAATGCACGAGGACAAATAGTATCTTCTATCTTGAGATTTTCCATACAACTTAAATCGAACATTTTACAGTTGTGCAAAACAAGGAACTCTTCATGTGGAAATCACTCTTGACATTCTTCAAAACAATTGCATGTAAAATGACAGACAGATTAACCAGTCTGCAATTATTATGGTCTTAAAAACCTCGAGAAAAGGTCCAAATTACAAATAACCAAACATGTAACATTATTTTGTCCCATGATATTTGCAAGGGGAAGAATATAGTCAAGTTTAATGTATTAACATCCATAGCCAAGTAACAGGCCAGATGTTGGTACACTTTTAAGAAAAAAGCAGACTGATAAAGGATAAGAAAACCTTGGAATCTGCAGGCTGTAGTGCTTTCCATATTTTGCATGTAGACAGACAGAACGATCAGCACATAGAAATGCAAGCTTTGAGTAGTCCTCATCCAATATCTACATGAACAAGAAACAGCACATCAAGAATCCATCATCATTATAAAAAGTCTTTAACATTTCATCACAACTGCCCCATTTCCTTATTTTCTTAGTGTAAGACATCATAAGAAGATGAAATGAATGGGGCCATATCTCATAACCAAAGAAGCAAACATGTCACCCTAATTTTCCTGGTTCATTTTCATCATCGGTAAAAAAAAAGCTTAAACTCTATTGTATCATCAAGAGTGACGATTGCAGACAATATTCTAATCTAAATTTGGGAACAATGAGCAATATCTTAAAAGATTATATAGTCAGCATAAAACATTAAGTATACCTGAAAATCAACAATCTCAGAATCCAAATGCCTCTCAAACTTCAATGCAAGTTGTCTTAGCTCATACACTTTAACTTGTGGTGGGTATATTCCTGCATTATAAGGGGATGAATAGCATGATTGCTTAGTAACCTGAAATTATTTATCCATCGCACCAACTAAATGCCGAGCAAACAACAGAAACTTGTAATGAAGCCTGAAGACAAGCGCACCTGATGCTATAAGATACTCCCCATCTGGAGTTGCTTTAATTTTTGTTGAGGCAGTTTCAAATCTCAAATCCTGAATTAAATCAACTCTTTGATGACTATCTGATAACAAACAAACAAGTCGGGGAAAGACGAGAATTAGAGATGGAGAAAGTCCCACATATGAACCATGTTGTATATTTAGATAACACTTTCTAAATGGCTTACAATTTAAAAAGAACAAAGAATAAAACATTAGAACATAATCGAATTCCAGTTCCTTTCCACCCGAATAAAACAAATTAACTCTACGCAAACCATCGTATCCTTCAACCCCAACTAAATAGCATCATTTACACTCATATCTTTTGTAGCATTAACCTTCATTGGCATAACTTCCCAACATATCATATAACTCTGAGTATAAGCAACAAACTCGGGCTTTAAAAATCGTGTGAAAGCAAACAGCACACCTCAAAAATTGAATTCCCATAAAAATAAACAAAACACTGAATCCGAAAACTGGAATTGGAAACAAATCGGTAAAGAAGTAGAGTAGCAATTACTGAGTTCCTTGCGAAGAGCACGTTGCTTCTTAGGAGGAAGCCAAGAGGGTTCAGAGCGTTGTTGTGAGGAAAGCATGTACATCGTCACACCGTTGATTGATATCGACTTCATGTTCCCTCCTCCTACTGACGCCATTTTCTTCCTTTTCTTTTTTTTTTTTCCTTCAGCTAAGCACTTTGTGAATAAAAAAAAAGATATGTCGTTAAATTGAATTCACAGCGGCAGAAGCACTCCTTATGCAGTCACAGCAACTTGTGCCTTCTCCCGCCTTTGTGAAGGTAAAGCCAGTGCTTACTTGGCAAGAGAACAGGGAAGAGGTGAGGCGGCGGCGGCAGAAGAGTAGAGGACAGGCCGCGGAAACGAGGGAAGAGGTTAGGCGGCTGCGGGAATGACTTTTCGAGAGAAAACAGCGATTGGAAGCAGCGATTAGAGTAGTGAGAGTTTGGATGGTTTGATATTTCGGTTAATTAGGCTTCAGTCGGTTCTTGGTTCGTGGGTTTTGAGTTAGTTTTTGGTTTGATTTGGTTGTTCTTTTTGGGTTTTGACACATTATCGGACCCATTAAATGCCACGTCATTAGCGCGATAGCTGTACGATACAGTCAATTATAATTTTTAGTTTCTAAATAAAAAGTTAATTAAAAAATTACAATTACAATTATAATTAAAAATAAAAATAATATACAAGAATTTATTTTTAGTACTTTTTTATTAAAAAATGACGACATTTTATTAAAAATTATTGATAATTTTCATCTATAACGAAAGAATATCATAATTACGTAGTTATATAAGTGAACCTCGTCCTAATACAATAAATTCGTAAGAATTCTAGGAAAAGAAGTCATGAGTACCAAACTGTCGGGATAATCCATTTTTGGCTATGCAATCCGCACGACGATTATTATCTCTAGAAATGTAAGAAAGGAAGGAAGTAGTAGACTGAAGTAGCTGACAAATCGTTAAGACGAGAGACTGATGATGGCCATTCCAAGGGTAGACCAAATTGCAAATATCTACTGCAAGTTGTGAATCCGACTGTATAGAAACATGGGACCATTTATTATCAGCAATCATATTGAGACCATGGAGGATTGCATTCAGTTCAGTGAACAAAGGAGACATGAAACTAAGCCGAATGGTCCTGCATTTAACAGCAAAGCCCGAGCAATCCCTAACAAGAATCCCCACCGTCGAAGCTCGAGTAGAAAAGGAAACAGCTCCATCCACATTAATAAGAAAATTACCTTCAAAATTTTTATTAGTAGTGTATGACGGGTTTAGTTGCACAATAATGTTATTGACCAATTTGGTTGCATAAAGATGATTCAAAGAAATACTGATGCAGCTCTTAATAACTTGTCTAGGTCGTACCCCACCTGCCACAACTTCAGTGTTGCGAATACTCCACAAGCGCCAAACAATAATACCAAACAATAATGACAAGTCCACTTTGCAAGCATGAACAATCTTACTTCCAAGATTATTGAACAACCAGTCATGCAAATTAATGTTAAAGAAAGAGTCCCGAACCTGAGGAGGAAGCATATTCAACCAGAGCTGACGAGAAGCCTGACAATCCCTTAAGGCATGAAGGATAGTTTCAATGCCAGTATTGCAGCGGGTACAGGTTGCCGACGTGCTCAAATTACGGATCATGCGCTGGGAATTAGTGAGCAAGCGGCCATGAAAAGCCAGTCATAAACACGTCGTAGGACGAATAGGTCCTCTCCATTTCCAGAGGTTCCTCCAACATTGATTAGTGCCCTGGTAGTTAGCATTGTTGTCTTTCTTATGAAGGAAATGAACGGCTGAAGCCAAAGTAAAATCACCCGAGTTTGATCCCTTCCAAACCAATAGATCCTCATTTCCATCATGCATAGGGTAATAAATGGATAGAACAATATCAACAAAGTTGGAAGGTAGAATAGCAGAGAGGAAATCACAGTTCCAAAGCCCAGAATCATACATTTATGCCACAGTCATATTAAGCTAATCCAAAGTAAGAGGAGTAGTAAACAGAACAGCCAGAGGACCTACCGTCTCCACACAATTGTTAATCCAGAATCTGGTGGTTCGACTATTTTCGATGGATACCATACAATTACGTCACAAATTTTCTACATTCTTCAGGATACCTGACCATAACGGGGAAAGATTATAACTTCCAGATTTATCAAAATCGAAGTCCTCCCCTTGAATGTACTTGGCTTGAAGAACACGATATAAGCTTAGATTATCAAGAGTTAGAATTTTGATTGATTTGAGCAAGCTAGTAAGCTTAGATTATCAAGAGTTAGAATTTTGAAAGCTTCATTCTATAGCTGATTGCAAGAATTGAGATACATCATCACTAATTATAAAAGCAGAAGGAAGATCGTTTTGAGAAGTGGCTCAAAATGTTCTAAATTGTTGATGCGGCATAATAAATGAGCAAATTGTTGTATACTTTCATCGATACTAGTTTGAATGACCGCTCTTGGCGCGGACTTAATTTTGGGTTTGATATTTTAAGAATTTATATTTTTTTAATTGGTATGGTTTTAGGAAAAATAAATGTGATGGTTATAATGAGTATAAATTAAATAAATTTGGAGTTTATCTACAAGGTTATTTATATACTTTATAAGGAAAAAAACAAAGGATGAGTGCTCGTAGAAATGAGTAATTATAGTGAGGGCAAGTCAAACTATGGTGGTTACAGTCTATGCCTCAAATATAGGATCAGATGTGATATAATGAGGGATGGAGTCCAAAAGTTCAAATTAATTATAAACATTATAGTGAATATTTAAACACCAAAACATCAAAAGATCATCCATATGTCAATCAAATAATGGCTCCTACAAAATCCTCCCAAGTAAGAAAATACAATTTTTCAACAATAGAAGCATATACATAGATAATTCTTCAACTTACTTGTTGTCCGGAACACTATAATATATATGAATATGATACTCTCTCTGTTCCAATTTAATAGGCATACTTTCTATTTTGGATGTCCCAAAATATAGATGCACTTTTTTTTGTTGCATTTATTATTAACGAAGTTACAAGTTTGCCCATATTTAATTTTTTTTTTAACTAATTCATTAATTACAAACACAATTAATCAAAGGGCATAAATGAAAAATCGTATAAAATTAAATGATTTTAACTACTAAAACTACTATTTCTTAATTCTCCTAAAAATTAGTTAGTACTTATCAAATTGGGACTGAGGGAGTATGATATATGGTATGATATGATAAGAGAAAGAAATATCAGGAGTTTGGAGTCTGATTGGAATTATGAAACATGAGTGATTTTGCTATTAATTGAAGTACCAAAGCCATTGAATTGGCAATTAGTTAGTTAATTGGACTGTGAGTGAAAATTTTAATGATATATGTATTTTTGAATCAAAATTATGTACATAATTGATTTCAATTATTGATAAAATTTATTTTTCCTTCAAGAAAAAAATGAATTTATTTTTTCAAAATAAAATGTAAATCCAAAAAAATATTGTATTTTGAAATAAAGAAAAATGAGGTGGTAGATAAACCCTAAAAACAAAAGAGGAAGCAACGACTTTTCTTTTTGAGCTATACATAGTTTTAACAAATGAGTTGACATATTAATTTATTTCCTAATGAAAAAAAGAAAAAGAAAAAGGGACTAATATCTTTTGAGCAAAGTAGCTGGTTGAGTTGACAACTATACCCACCTTAGATCCTAGAAGTCCCATGTTCAAGACTCACCAATGGTAACTTGGAGGAATTTAAGGGTAATATATGTTTATATGTATTTCAGTTCAAAAAAAAGGTACCGGTCTCAAAATTTTAAATTACTAATAAGCTCTTGAAAATTAGCAAATACTCAAAATTTCCGTTAAAATTTCCGAGAATTATGCACCATTTGCATACTTGCCTACACAATTTGTGCACCTATAAAGTAAATTAGTTTAAAATTAAATTTATAAATTATCGTTCAATGTACTATTTGTCTGTGATATTCAAGTTGTCTTCTTTTATGTTTGTTTTGGTCTTTTGTTGGTTTTTCAGTGGCAACACCGTCGTTCTTGAGCAATGAAATGAAAGTGATTTTTTTTAACATGGTACCTTTAGTGTAAATCTT
>CAODLS011851690.1:0-11410 GCA_948243855.1 Flueggea neowawraea | reverse complement strand
CAATTCCTATACTTTTAGACATATTTCCAAAAGTAGGGGTTTTCCTGCTTGTTTTTGTACCTGGATAGAATGAACACTGTCAAGTATTTTGGAAATATTTCATTCATTTCATATCCAAATTCACTTATTTAAAACGTGTCTTAAACTAGACATATATATATTTTCAACCATATAAATATTGTTTCCTCATTCAATCTGTAGAATATATGGAAATTTTACAAATTCGGACCTGGAGCTGGAACAGGGCAGACCGACCTATGTCCAGTATTTCAACAACGGTTTGAGATATTCAAATCCAAATTGAACAAAATTAATATCTGTAGAAACTAGACACATATATATTTATTCATAAAAAATTTCAAAATTTTATACAAACCATAGAATTCATACCAATTTTTCAAAGACAAACAAGAAAGTTGATCAGATTACTATATACATATAGCTAATGAGTTTGTTTAATCTTCGATTTGATTAATTAGGACATGAATAAATCATCAATTCCAGACCCTGATTACTAACAGAAAACCATAAAATGTTTATGATGAAATAAGTTAAGCAACTAAGGATTAGAATAAATAAAGATGATTACCTTAAAAATTCTTTGGTGGAACTTGATTATAAGCTTGGATAGAATTGCAGCAAGAGTTTAGAGAGTTTTTTTTTTAAGATTCTTTTGGAGGCTTTGAATGAATTGAAAGAATGATTGATTTTTTTTATACATGTTTAACCGACTTAACTTTTCATTTTTTTCCTTTTAGTCCTTTCATCTTTCTTCTTTTTCTTTTGATCCTTCTTCTTTCTTTTATGTTGTACTTTCATCTCATTTCTTTAATGTATTATCTTTTTCATCCTAACATGTTATTCACAAACTACATTTTATTTTCAAGTAAATCCTTTAATCTTGCTCTAATTAAAATATAAACTACATGTTTGGCCGAAACACGTTGCGAATACGCAGTTGTACCAAATAATTATTTACCACTAATTCCTTATCAATTTATCTTAACTTGTACTAATAATTAACACCTACCAAAGTATAATGATGCTTATGCAATGCATGTACGAATATGCATATATCATATTTATGTTTTATGTTAAATGTGCATGTGAATATGTAATCGGACCGAAGATGTGACATTTACGACAATTTGTGGATTCACTCCCATTGGTTGATTACCACAGACACATAAATGAACTTTTGGATAGGGATATGGATGCAGCCGACTGTGGCTGAGCGTTTATCTTTTTCATTTCGACAACAAAGCTCCTTAATAGAGTGTGTACAAAGTTTTCTAGCAAATGGTGTTTTGGAAAGCGCAGAATGGTTACATCTTTAACAGTCAGCCTATAAATGTATATCACATGTTGTTCACCTTATGGAAATGTATTAAAGAGGCATATGTTTTTTGGATTGGTTGCATGAATAGCACTCCGGATGAGTTGTTGTGTTTTAGAAATCTTGGCATTTCAGGGCTTCCCCGGAAGGCGCCTAATATTATTTATGTAATTTGGCTGCCTCCGCCTGCTAACTGGATTAAGTGAACACTGATGGTTCTGCTCTTGAAGTACCGAGTAACTCTGGTACTGAAGGGATTTTTTGCAACCCGCGTGAGTTTTTTTTTGGTAACGGGGGAACCTAGCTAGCCCGCTCTTCGAGCGGACCAACCAGTAAACCAGTCTGGTTTTAGTAAGGGTTCCTTTGCTTTTTCTACATGTGAGAACTCATCCTTCATCTCTGAACTCAAGGATGCTATGTTTGCTATCAAAAAAGCAGTTGATTTTGGCTAGAATAATATATGGCTTGAGAGTGACTCTATGTTTATGGTTCATCTTTTCAAGACAGGGTCTTTTGTCGTACCTTTGGTATGCAGAATTGATTGGGATGAATGTTTAACTCACCTTGCGACTATGATTGTTATGGTTTCTCACATATATAGAGAAGGAGACAAGGTGGCAGATCAGCTTGCAAACTTTTGGGCAAGGTCCACAGGCATGCATTGGTGGCATAATTCTCCTAGTTTTTGTAATCAACTTATTTGTGATGATTTTTCATCTAGAGAGAGCTATCATTTCACGTAGCCTTCATCATTATGTTCTTTTGTATTGACCGTTTTCTATTTTTTTATAATATTATGGAGACAAGAGTGTGAAGATGGTACTAATGAGGTGTCAACCTAGTTGGGATGCCATGGTACACTACTAATTCCTCGTCCTCTAATCTTTCATGAAAAAAAAGAACAACACACAAAGTAGTTTAACGTCATTTCGGACAGTGACTAATTTAACATCATTGTAGACGGAGAAGTGCTTTTAAGATTGAAAATTGAGCTTGTGGATGGTGTGGACTTGATCACCCTTCATGTAATGCTTCAAGTGTTGACCATTTACAATAAATGAAGAACCAACTTCGTCTTGGATTTCAATTTGTTGGATAATTTTCAATCTTTGCTTTGGTTGTGTTTGGAGAGCAAAAGCGACTTGAAATAAAAGAGAGAAAAAAAACACCAAGAATTTATAGTGGTTCGGCCAATCTTGCCTACGTCCATTACCTAAGTCTCACAGTTTAGGATTTTTATTACAACGATGATTGATTTCGGATCAATCGAACAAAACCAATGCAACAAAGTTGATTCTCGACTCAACACCTCTACGGCCCTCACAATGTTGTTTTCCTTAAGTTCACAACAAACCTTTAAAATGTTATTTTCTATAGGCTTACAACAAACATTTCTCACTCTCAAAGTGTATACAAAGTGTTTACAATGCTAGAGTTGAATGTATGATTTTGATACTTGAACTTTGATCTTTAGCTTGATTTGGTATTTTTGTTAGTTGGAATTGATAAAAATTTTGGCACAATGAATTCTGATGTTGTTCCACCATTTCCCTATCTTCTCTTGATGTATTTATAGATTTTCCAAGCCATATGACCGTCGAAATAAAGTAACTAGTCGTTGGAGTGCTTTTAATGTTGTTTTCTACAGTCTGGAACACTTTAACGTACGTTACGAAATACTTACGTACGTTGATCATCATCCAACCCTAATAACATACGTTAAATGTGGTCACGACATACGTTAGCTGACTTTCAAGACTTGATGTACTTACAGCATAGGCACGTTCAATGACTTGCAGGACTTGTTTTACAAATCCAATCTTTCTTTCATTATTTATTCCAAGTCTAACATTTTGATCATCATTAAAACATAAGAGGATCTTAATATTGATGACCCTTGATCCAACACAATTGCCCCATGAGGATGAACTTTGGTGCTGATGAAAGGTACAAACCATCTTGATTTGAGTTTCCCAGGGAAGAGTTTAAGCCTTGAGTTGAAGAGTAGGACCTTTTGACCTTCAAGAAATTCCTTTCTCAAGATATGCTTGTCATGGAAAGCATTTGCTCTTTCTTTGTAAATCTGGGCATTCTCATAAGGCTCTAGCCTAATCTCCTTAAGCTCATTCAATTGTGACAACCTCTTCTCTCCAGCTTTTTGCAAGTCAAAATAGAAAGTGTTGATAGCCAAAAATGCCTTATGATCGAGCTCCACATGTAAATGGCAAGGCTTGCCATAAACAATCCAAAAAGAGACATGCCAAAAGGGGTTTTGAAAGCAGTGTTGTCATGACCCGTTATCGGACCATGACCGATGTACAAGACTAATCGAACCGTAGGCCCAGCCCATCCTGCACAAGCCTCGGAGAACATAACATCTACCCCAAATCCTTATTATTATTAATCAGCTTATTAGTCATATTAAAATATTTTAACGAACAATAAGTTTTAGAAAATAATATTCTTGAATAATAAAATATAATTATAATATCGAAATACTGAATAAATAATTATAAGTAAATTATTTATATTATCAGATACATAATCATAACCCGCTACCAAGTGTGAAACATCTAACATAATAGAAACTTGAACCCAAACAATAAGACACTCATTGCTAATAAGGACGTCTCACTGAGCGCGGAAGATCGGATGACTGCTATCAACAACACCTAAATAATTTTAAAGGGAGGGGAAGAGAAAACTCAGTAACGGATGTCACTCCAAATCGGCTCTTGGACTAACATAGATCGTTTTGAAAAATGATATTTCCTAGTGGCAGTGTTTAATTTTTCTATAATTAATGCACATGTGCCACCTAGTCACAAGTCTAGTAGGGATCAATTCATACCTAGCATTTTTAATCATAATCATACCACCCTTTTTAGGCACTACTTAGACCAGACTCACCTATCTACTATCAGAAATGCCATAAATAGTACATGCATCAAGTAGTTTGAATACCTCTACATGTAATACATATTTCATGTTTGGGTTAAGACGCCTTTGATGCTCGATGGTCGGATTGTGGTCCTCCTCCATCAAAATTTGATGCATGGAAATGGAGGAGCTTATGCCTTTGATATCGGCAATACTCTAAGCAATGATCGACTTATGCTTTCGAAGCACCCTCAAAAGTTTGTCCTCCTCACGCAAATAAGAAGAAACAATAACAGGAAAAATAGAGGACTCCCCTAAATATGCATATCTAAGGTGTGAAAGTAGGCGTTTTTGGTCAACTTGAGGTGGTTTCTAACTAGAAGGGCTTGGTTTAGGTTTTCCCACCCCTAAATCTCAAATTTAGTTTTGAAAATATATCCCTCCCTTTTTAAACTCATTACACTCTCTTGTAAATCAAGATCCTCTACTTTCCTTAGCAAACTCAAAGCAATACATGCCTCATAAGGGTCATCTCGGTGTTGTTCAATAACATCTCTTACTAAAGGCTCAACAAGGTAAATGCTATAACAAGTTTCTCATAAATATGGGAATTTTAAAGCTTTAAACACATTAAATTCTTGATTCTCATTCCCAACCTTTAGAGTTAACTTACCCTTTTGCACATTAATAAGAGCTCCACTGGTAGCTAGGAAAGGTCTACCGAGGATAATTGGGATTTTGGAGTCCTCTCCCATTTCCAAAACAAGAAAATTAGTAGGAAAATAAAAGTTACCTACTTTCACCAAGACATCCTTAATGATACCTAAAGGATACCAAATAGGGTGATCCGCTAGTTGAAGAGAAGTAGTGGATGGCTTGAGTTCTCCTTCAATGTCAAGCTTGTGGAAAATTGAGAGGGGCGCAAGGTTGATCAAGGCACCCAAATCACACAAAGTTTTCTCTATCCCACAGTTCCTAATGGTGCAAGGAATTGTGAAGCTCCTGGGATCCTTGAGCTTAGGAGGAAGTTTATTTTGAATGACTGCATTACATTTTTCGGCCAATGCAATGGTAGCATACTCCTCAAGCTTTTTTTACTAGATACAATCTCCTTCAAGAACTTGGTATAATGTGCCATGTGGGAGATAGCTTCAATAAAAGGTATATTCATTTGGATCTTTCTGAACATATCCAAATACTTCATAAAATCCTTCTCCTTTGTGTGGTCTTTTATCCTTTGAGGAAAAGGAATAGGTGGCATATATGGCTTGACTTCCTCATTTGGTTAGAAAGGACCTCTTGTTTAATGCCCTTTTCTTTGGCTTTTGGCTCCCCCTCCACTGGAGCTTCCTTGCCTTTTTCCTTTTTCAGTTTCTCCACAACCTTTGGCTCCTCTAGTTCTTTTCCACTTCTCAAAGTGATGGCCATAGCTTGTTTAGGATTCACTTTCGATGTGCTAGGCAATTTTCCTTTTTCTCGATCTGGCATGGCATTGGATAATTGTCCAACTTGATTCTCAAGGTTTTGAATTTTGGCTTATTGGGTTTGGAAAATTTGATCCACCTTGGCTTCCATATTACTCATACATTGTATGAACATCTCCTCCAAAAATGGCTTTTTATCTTGGTTAGGTTGTTGAGGTGGTGGGGGTTGAGTTTGGTGATGGTGTGGTTGAAATGGAGGTATTGGTTGGAAATCGGGTGGTCTCATAGGTCTAGGTTGAGTGGTAGTGTTTAGGTCCTTCCACAAAAAAATAAGGATGTTTGCGCCACCCGGGTTTATAGGTGTTCAAATAAGGATCATTTTGTGGTTCGAGTCTTGCATATCCTCCCATATAATTCACTTCCTCCATACTTACACCCACACCTTGGGTCATTCCACAACTCATCTCATTAAGAACATTGCTCCTTAACCATGACATTAGCATTAAGCAACATATTCATCTTCCTAGAAAGATCTGCCATTTGAGAACCCAAATCATTAGAGTTAGAAGTAGTTACCTCATGTACACCAAATCTTCGTCCCCTAACCGCTTTTTGTTGGGAATTGGCAGCTAACATGTCATAAATATCATAAACTTCCTCTGCAGTTTGTCTCCAAAGTACCCACCGGTTATGGTAAACACAAGTGTTTATCCATGCAAATTAAGTCCATCATAGAAGAATTGGGTGAAAAGTGTCAATGGAAATTGGTAGGGAGGGCATTGACTGAGTAGCATTTTGAATTTTTCTCATACCTCATGAAATGGTTTTCCTTCCATTTGTGAGAATGAAGATATCTTGTTTCTCAAATCAATCTTCTTCTAAGGAGAGTAGTATTTCATCATAAACTTCTCATAAACCTCATCCTATGTACCCAAC
The DNA here is from genome assembly GCA_948243855.1 of Flueggea neowawraea. Lineage (NCBI taxonomy): Eukaryota > Viridiplantae > Streptophyta > Magnoliopsida > Malpighiales > Phyllanthaceae > Flueggea > Flueggea neowawraea. The sequence goes on along the minus strand of CAODLS011851690.1, from coordinate 4,834 downwards.
GGTCCTTCTGACAAATTGATCAACCATTGCTTCACCCTATCCTTCAATGTATACGGAAAGCGCCACTTCCTCAACTCCTTCTCCGTCAAATCATGGGGAGGGAAGATTAGAATTGTAGTATAAAATTCTCACAAGAATGTGAGAGGATTTTCGAAAGGCAATACATGAAAATATGGCAGCATGTTGAAGTGTATGTTCTTCAACTCATAATTTCATGTTACGAACTCAATCTAATGCAAGAAAGAGACGCCCCAATAAATGGCCTTTGGATATCTCTTGTGTTCATTCTAACCATCATTGCTTGCCTGATTCCATCTCCTAAGAATTGGTCAACTCTTTCCTCATGCTTATGTTTAACCCTTGGCCTCAGAATTTCAGTCATTCTTTCTGTTCTTCTAGTAGCACGATTAGCACGGCACAACCTTTCAGTTTCTAGTATCTTTGGGATGATTCCAATATTCTCTAATCTTTGAGTTGACCTCAAATTCATATAATACCTGAAACAAAAACAAACACAAAAAGAAAAACAAAAAAAACAAGTGAAAATAAACAAAAGATGATAATTAAGAACACTACTCCCTGGCGACGATGCCAAAAACTTGATCGATACCTTGCAAGTGCATAAGGTCCATTGTAGTTTTAAGCCCTCAAAGTATCCTAGGGTATCATATCAACAAGGATCTTGAATTAATTGTGACCAAAAAGGAAAATAAAAGCAAGAAAACACATGTTTAGATTTTGGAATTTTGGTTGATTAAAGAAAAACTAAATGCAAACAAATGAAAAATAAAGTTTTAGAGACGTATTCAATAAGAAAAAGGCATTGGGACTTCAAGGATTAGTTAGGACTTTAATTTTCCTAAGCTAATAAATTGGGTTTCAAAGATTGGGCATCCTCACCATTACTCTAGTCTAAAGCCTCTTTCAAGGTCAATAAATCATCACTACACCTATTAAGAGGGTCTTATCGGCCTCATTTAATCAAATTAGAGTCATTAAGAACCTTAGGAATTTCATCGAATACTTTGTGGGTATTAAATATTTCTATCCTAACACTCACAAATTCATTGCTTATAGCCTCACTTAACATTCATCTCTCGATTCTTCACTTGGATTTGCTATAACTACAACCTAGGTGGTCAGTCTAGACTATAATCAATTAGAACAAGTCAATAAACCAACCATGATTCAAACGATAAACATAGATGAACAAGCACAAAACCCAAGCAAGAGCATAGCAAAATCATCATCCTAACCTACATCTTTACACCCGAACTAAGAAAACTAAGCTAACATATTAAAGAAAAACATTAAGGCATAGATATCCATTAAAAACATAGCAATAATTCAAATACAAATGAGGAAAAGATAATAACAAGAAAGCCCAATAACCTTTAATGAGTTTTTCCAGAAATAGAAGCCTTGGGTAGTTGAGTTTTCTTTCCTCTTCTCAAACCCTAAAAAAATGTTCTTCAAGAAGCTAAAACAATGAATGACAATAGAGAAAAAATTTTATGTGATGTAAGAGTTGGCTAAAATGGGTAATGAAAAGGTATTTATACACCTCACATGCCTGCCAAAACCCTAGTGGAGATTAGACAAAAATGCCCCTTCTTTAATGTGTTTTTGGTCCACACTACTTGTCTTATTCACGCAGTTTTCTCTCTCTTATGTCTAGTTGGCCCCAATCAAGGCACTTAGAAGCCATAATCGCGGCTTGCTACTGCCTCCCATGCGTTGTTGAGGCTTACTCCACGGTCGGTGCCACAGTCAGCTCGATGACCGTGGCTTGCTACTGTTTGACTTGGTTCCTTTTCCTCACGCCACTGTCAGGGCCATGGTCAGCTTCGTGATGGTGGCGGCTACTATCTTGATTGGTGTGCTCCTCTCAGGCAACCACGGTCAGCTTCATGACCATGGTCGGCTACTGCTTTGCCATCTTCCACTTCTTTCAAGCTTTCAACATTTGTGTGCCTTCATTGCCTCTTTTAACCTCATTTCAGACAAATCATTCCATCCTACAAAGATTTTACAAAATTTATAAATTTAACTATAAAAACACAAATTATGAGGTGAAAATGCACAGATTCTTGCTCAATTATGTGTGTAAATTTAAGACATATCAGATCTTCTCTCTTTTCACTCTCATTCTCTCCTATGTCGGTGTCGCGAGAGAAAGGCGGCCAATGTGGTGGTCCAGTGGTTGGCACAATGGTGGCGACTATGGGTGATAATAGAAGAGAAGCAGAGGAGAGAAAGAGAGAGAAAGAACGATGTTCCTTTGAGAGGGAGGGAGGGGGAGAGAGAGAGAGAGAGAGAGAGAGAGAGCGCAGGAGAGAGTGAGAGAAAGAGAGGATGTGAGTGAGGATTATTTTGGTCTTTTTCTATTTTCCGTTAAGATAATTTACTGGTGTTTAACAGAAAAGTTGTAATAAGAGGCTTTTTAAAACTAAGGAATGTAATAGGAGATTTCAATAAAATTCAGGATACCATAAGTAATTCCTCCTAATTATAATCTGTTTGTTGTGTTTGCAGTATTACAGTCTTCACTCATCAAAGTCTAACAAGGTATCCTATCACTTTTCAGCAAGTAAATAAGAAAATAATTGCATTGAAGCGCCAGAATTTGTAGCCCGGAACATTAGTGATGTATACAAACTGCTAATTTACAAGCACAGATAAAAAGTTTACGGGTTTGCACATTTCAGTCATCATCTACTGAGAAGTCTGGTTCTGCTGGTTTTCGCAATTACCTCACAACACCAGAATCTGAACCAGAAACACCTCTTCTAGTGCTTGCAGCTAATCTTGCAGCATACATAGCAAATCCTGATCCTGATGAACTATTCCGTTTATGCTCGTCCACGGCAGGACTCTCCCTACCCCTGAGCTCGGCTGCTTCCTTGCGTTTCTTGTATCGCCACCACGCTGCTTGTATGAAACAAACAGCCCATGCTCTCCACTGGTGTGAGTAGAACCTGAACTTCTGTCGTAATTGCTTGCTGTGCAATCTTCTGAACTGTGATGCTACAAACTTTAAGTCTTCTGCTCTGACAGCAAATGCCTCTACTTCTGAAATGGACTTGACAGTGCGAGTTGATGACGGAAGGATGATAACTGGCCGCGGATCTAGTGCCCATGTCAGCAATTCCTCGCCGCAGAAGTCACCAGGACCAATGCGGCACGAATTGAAGAAACCTGTTCGACCTCCATTGGTTGTGTAGGAATCAAGATTGCTATGAAGAGCATTTTGTTGACAGGGTCCCCTTCGCGCACCAGAAACGTTCCTTCCGTGCACAATGCTGATTTAAGCCTCTCGCATATAGCATCTAGCATCCTTTCATCCATTTGATCAAACAAAGGGACCTGTTCATTTCACGTGTACAATGAGGCTTACTTAAACTGCATTTTCCACATTTCAAATCAACTACAAACTTTCAATTCTATTATCAGATGAATGAGAATGTAAAGTAAAACGACTTACTCGTCGAACCAAATCAAAGCAAATGTGTCGTTTGATGTCTCGTCGAAGATCCATAGGGAGGCCCCTGAGGAGAGCTTCTTCGTCAACTCCTCTAGTAGCTACCCACTTGTATTGATCATACTTGCGAACAGACTGCCTGAGCTCTGGCGGAAGCTGCCTGTGATGCATCCACTGTTCTGTATCAGTCCTCGAAATCCTCCACTCCTCTAAACGAACTGTTGTTGACTGCAGGTACGTTTGCAATTCGAATATTTGATGTCAACAAGTAAATATATAATTCTGATACAAGTTCCAACTGATTTTTTTTTTTGGCAGGAAGTTCCAACTGATGAAACTTAGAATTTTGCGGGAATTATGAAGGTCATCTCAGCTTCTAAAATACATATCAGATGTATAATGTTGACTTGCCAATCTCAAAATACATTTGGTTTCTCGGGAGAAGAATGGATCATAAATTTGAATTTACATTCACTCCTTAATACTCGAAGAACAGAACTAGTTTATTGAACAAATTGTGCAACTTATGATTGCAATGCATTTCAATATTCCACACTTATAATTTAGCAATTAAATCTTGCAGATACTCGAAGGATTTACCTGCATATTCCCGATGAGCAATCCAAAAAGAACCAGACCAAGCGTGGCTACAATGATGGCAAAAATGATCTCCCCAGCATACGTACTTGTGGAAAGATTTTGCCTCAGTGAGCTGTAACAATGAACGAAAATGGAAGTAAAGAATTAGTATAGTACCTGACATTATATTTGAAAAGGGGAAGAATGAGATCTAATCTGTCTTCACCATTTCTGATTAAGGAGTTCATGATTTGTATAACATCAAGTTAATATCAACTTATAGGGGGGAATAAGTAATAAGCAATCAACCAAACACCGTGAAAAAGAACATATGCAGAAGGCATTAAGCTGAAATAGAATGAACAGAATAAAATACCTGAGGTTCTTCAGACCCCACCAAAGACAGTAAAAGTATTTATTGAAGAAGGCTGTAGTTGTGACATCGAATGTCAATGCATCGGCGTATATACCGAACTGGTAGTAACCACTATTTGGACTGCAGATTTTGCTAACATTACTCGACTTAAACCAAGACACGCGGAGAGGACCATGTACCTTGCGGCAATCAAAGAATCCATCCTGACAAGATGATTTCTCCAGTCTGCAGATGCTTTTCCAACATGCTTCTTGTCTCTCAATTGACAAGAGATACCAACAAGCTCCTAAAACCTTCCATGTGAGAAATAAACAGGTCACCATAATTCAAATTACTGAACAGAAACAGAGCAGATTTCCTGAAAATAAACTATTGCGCGAAAGCAGGAGATAATCAAG
>CAODLS011851660.1:0-13895 GCA_948243855.1 Flueggea neowawraea | reverse complement strand
AACAAATTTGATTTTTTGAAAGATATTTTGGAAACTTATTATTCATTGTTAGGATTAGAAAATGAAGATGATATTGATGTTTTACAAATTGTTACTAGAGTTAGGCTTTTAATAAATGAATTATTAGAATTTTTTTCTATTACTTGTTCAAATGATGAATTTGGTTCATCCTCACTTCCACCTATCTCTACATCCTCCTCATCATTGTTCGTGGGATCCAAATTGATAGTGGATAGACGAAAAAACCAAGGAGTTCTTCAAGCTCTCATAACGAGTTTGAAGTTTATCTAACTACTGTTTTTGAGGTTGGTGGTGATTTTCAGATTTTAGATTTTTGGAAGCAATACAAGATGACTTTTCCTACTATTTCGAAGGTTGCACTCCAAGTACTAGCCGTTCCCGCCTCTATCGTGGCGGTTGAACAAACTTTTAGTAGTGGAGGCAACATTTTAGATTCTAAGAGATCGAGATTAGCTTCTGAGATGTTGGAAGCTCAAGTTTGTGTTAATGATGGGTCGATGACGCTTCAAATGACTCAAGACCAACTCCATTCATCATCATCTGAAGATGAGGAGTTATTTGATACCTCTTCCATAACAAACACTTCTGACTCCAACGACGAGAGTTAGTTTAGTTTTTTTTCCTTTTTTACTTATATTTTAATTTATCATGTATTGTTAATTGTTGTATAGTTATATTGTATAATTAAATTCGATGTTATAACCACGATATTCCTCCGCCATAATGAGGGCATCTAATAAAATTTAATGAGTTTTTCTCTAATTTTGTTTAAAATTATGTGATGTAATTACTAGTAGAATAGTTAACTTGTTTGAAAATTATTAAAAAATCTTTGGAATAAATGTATTATTGGTATTATAGTTAATTATTGAATATAACAAAATTTTCAAACCGGAAAAAAATTGATGGGATAAAATAACAGATTAAAAACAGGGAACCGAACCGGAACCGAATCGAAATTGAACTGGTGGTTAAACCTGTCAAAACCGGTTAAAATCGAACCGAACCAAAACCAGACTAAACCGTAAAAACCACGGTTTGATTTCGATTTTCACATTTGACAAACCAGAATCGCCGATTCCGGAACTGACAACATCCCTAGTGCTAACATTGGAGCAAATTGTCGATATCTAGATTTTTTTTGCTTAAAAAAAAAAAAAGCAAATTGTCCATCGAGTATACATTGGCGCGGCACTAAAATACTTAAAAGAAAAGCTAAGACAATTGATAATTACAAATTATAATGGGCATTACAATAATTTGGCAAAAAAATTACTTGAACCGTTTAATATGTATCGCTGATGATAACAAAGTTCATTTTGAATATCATTAAAAAATTAATATATTTTTATTTATAATTAATAAATATCGAGAAAATCACATATTTTTTGTAAAAAGGTATCAAGAAAATCGAAAAGATCAAATTTGTGGTGATCCATGAAATTACTTATAAATGTACAAGTGGTTCTTGAAATATTTTCAAACAGATTTCTCCTCAAAAAAAAAAACTATATTCAAACAGATGCCACAATTTAATTTTAAAGCAATTATGCATATCCTGACTTTATAATAATCCATTAACACCAGTTGTTTTATTTTTTCTCAAATGATCATTCGATTTTAAATTTACTTTTATGTCAAATAGCTAGTAAATATTTCTATAATTCTTAATTTCTGATATTTATTGCTTGGCAACCATTTTATTTAATATATTTTCAGTATATATATACAACATATCTTTTAAGTAGTCTTACCAGTCATAATTTACTATATATACTTAAATTTTATATTGCCAAACAATTCTCTGGTTACACAATGTAAATTGCTTCCTTGACGATCACAGAATCACTCCAAATACATTCGGAAAATAATGTAACCGCAAAAACATATTATTTGAGAAAATTGGAAAAAATAAAGAAAAAAATGTCCATACACCATGCTAAAAATTAAAATTACACGAATTCCAAATTCCATACAATAGATAAAAATACTTAAAATATACCATTAATTTTGCATATGTACAACAGTCCATGCAGTAAAGAAGAATCGATTATATGAAAACAAAGTTAATCGAAATATTAATAGCTAATAAAAATTTCAACTGATAAAAAGAAAAAAAATCACTGTGAGGTTTGGACAAAAACAAGAATTCCTACCCAGTACTACCACTCCTCCCATTGTTGAAATTCTACTACAGCCTCCAAAAAAAAGGCATATCAATTCAAAAAAGAAAAAAACTTCTAAATCACGGAGTTTAATGCAAACGTCTATGGCTCTAAAGACGATTCCAGCAACAATCGAATTTTAACTCTGAACCGGCCGCATTGCTGGCAATGGAACCACAAATATGTAATTAGAGGTTCCATTGACACTATTGTAATCCAAACATTTAATCGGTGGAGTCCCATTTCCTGCAATTCCAGTCTCCATTGAAGATGGCACTCTTTGATCCTCATGATAACCAAACCCTTCCTCTGAAACACCAACACCGCCATCATCGTCATCATCATCATCATCATCTTCCCCAACAAAACTACAGTCATCATCAACATCATTCATTTGCATCTCATTTCTTTCCACCATGCATTCTTCTTCAACTTCAGCTTCAACATCATCTTCATAATCACCTGCAATGTCAACAAAAGGTGGGGGCAAAACGTCGTCGTCGAGAGGAACAAGCTGCAAGGTGAGACGTCCATTAGAGCGGTGAGCCCGGAAGTATTCGTGGTGTCGAACTTTCTCTTCTCTAAGAATCAATCTTCCGTCACTGGTGTAATATCTCTTCAAAACCCAAGGCATATGTGAAGGCAAATTCTCAGTTCGAGCAAGCAATGGTATTGGTGGTGGAAATTCCTTCTTTATCACCTTCTCCATTCCCCTCCTATGATCTCTCTTACACAACCCACCAAGATCATTATCATTGGAAGCTTCATGGGTCTCGACTAGGTCAACACAGCTCTCAATGCCAATGTATTCACCAATGATTGATGAAGAAAATGCTGAAGCCATGGAATAACTACCAAGAATTGGTGGCAATGTTGTGTCTAGTTGTGTTAGGCTCATAAAGGAGTGATCTTGAGGTGTTATGCTTATAAAGGGATGATCTTGACTTTGCATTTTGAAGAGAGAGAGAGAGAGATTGTCTTTTTCTTTTCTTGGAGATCTAGAAGTGCATGGAGAAGGGGAGTGGTTGCCAATAAATACACAAAAGATTTGTGTGTTTTGTTTTCGAAAAGTGCAAGTATTAAAGAGAGGGAAAGATAGCAGCAGCAGGAGACAGCTAATATATCCGAGTGACGCTAAGATTTTTCTTTTTGACTGATCAGTATGATTCACAATCTTGTTTCATTCGTAGTAACTTGCTTGATTGAAAGAAGCTACAAAACAAGGAAAAAATCAAATTCAGTAGTGATTCATAGTTTTCCTCACAAGCAAAAATCATGAATATAACTATATATGCGCATAGCTATAGAAAAGATTATAAATTCAATAGCAAAAATTTTGTCACTAGTAAAAATTTTATTTGAGTTAAATCCAAAAAAATATTTAATATCGAATCATTTAACAAGAAAACATATATGTAATAGTTCTTGCAAAACCAACCACACTTAAGGTGTTTCAAATCGCAAGAATAATTCAGAGTTATAAAGGAGAGTACAACTATTAAGTGTAAAAGCGAATAGCAGTAGAAACTAGAAAGAAAACAGAAATTGGGGAACTAATCTGAAGATATGAGAAGAATATATATATGCATGGAAATTTAGGTACACGTGGGGTGGTATGTGGTGCCACGTAGTAATTCAGATTATGTCATGCCCTGCATTAGGGATATGTATTAATTTTCTTTAACATTTTACACTCCAGCAGGATGGTGCCTCATCAAGAACAATCCATTCGGTGCCACATATGTGTCAATAATTTAGTCTTTTAAAATAATTGGAATTACTTAAAATTTTACTAAAATGTGAAAGAAAAAATGGTATATATGGAATTATTAAGCAATCAAGAACTGGTTAAAAAATTCTTATCTATACTTGGTATATGATCTCATTCATATATCAAACCAATCAGAATTCTTGAATATATTCTCAGGGTGGGTTAGAATGGGTAAAATTATCTATATATCATATTCTGATTGATGTGGTCAGTAAATATAGTCAAACACAAAGTGTGGGAAGAATTTTCTTGTATACTATTAGTTTAGTTGGATTTGGTGATTAGGGTAGGAAGATAGGAAATATATCTGGCATTCAGAGCTGGAGGCGTAAGCCAGAAAGAGACAATAGCTCCAAACATATCTTCCTCAACCTTTATGTTCTTTCCATGTTTTCTTATATTGAGAAAAAAGTCAAACTAAAGCAAATGCTCAATTTTGGGAAAATTTTAGTATTAGAAATATATTTTCAAAGAAACCAATTAATCTAAAATGCGAAGTGTTTTTCTTCTAATTTAGAACATTTAGAAGAAATTTACACAGAAAACGTCGGGACGAAAACACACTACTGCAATTGTTTTTGTGATGAACAATAAATGAAAACCAATTTCGTGCATTCTGGGTTTTCAACCAACACATGAATCTCAAGAAAAAAAGATACAACATCGAAAGAACAGATTATGATCATATCCGAAAATTCAAGAAAACTAGGCAAATGAAATTGTTGTCACAATCGTACAATGCAACATGAACATGAACAAACCCTAGGATCAAATAATGCAAGTGTAAATACATAAATATATAAACAAATACATAAAATTAACATACCTGCAGAGGAGAAATGGTATTAATGGGACGAGAAGAAGGGGAAGATGAGGAAGAAAAAGAAGAGGAGGAGATGAATCGTGGAGAAGCATCTCCTCCCAGGAACACATAACAAGGGAGAACTACAGATGATATACGATCCCAAGTGGACAACTCACAACAACAAAGACACAAACTCTTAGACAGAGAGGCATATATTATAGGTCACATTTTTTTAAAATTTATTTTATCTTCCTTTTAAAATATCTCTTGACAGATATAATTACGTACTTTTCACGACATAATTTGAAATTAATTTTAATTACTATAAAATTATATCTAATATTACCTATCTTTAGCGGCTTTCAAGGGATTAGGATGTAAAGAGTTGGCCTCCTCCAAGTAACTCCTCTACTTTAGCCTTATTAACAGGCTAATATATACTAATAAATTTTATTGTTTTTGGGTATAAAAAAACATTTATTCTCCAAGATTATGCAAGAAAATAATTGAAAATAGACAGATAAATAACCAAAAAAAGGTGTGCTATAGCTAGGTTCTACCGCTTATAAGTGAAGGACAGCTTGTGCCAATAGTTTCATATCCATTCGGAAGCAATGGGATTGGAAAGCTTTAATATGACGACGAGTACGGACGGTTTCGGTTTGGTTTCTGAATTTTATGCCGATTTGTGCCTGAGGTGGCACCAACCGTGACACTTGTTACCCTTCACTCACCACTTCCTCTTATCAATATCGGCAAACCAACAATGTTACTATGCATATATAATATGAAGTAATCATTCAATAATATATTATTTGGTTATAATTATCGGTACCAATGTGGTGAAGTAATCCTGATCGAGCGTTGTTGTCGTTGATATAAAAATAGGCATGCTTAACATATTGGCAACGCAAGCCAGGACCGCCCCACTTTTGCGGAGAGTTTTTTGATGTAAACTATTAGCCGAGGGCCAATTTTGCCTCTTATTGCGTCACGTTAATTAACTTCCGTCGATATCTACGCATATACATTTAACATTTTGATACTTCAGTGAGGGTTTCAGGAGGATTACGACATTGATTAGACACCAGCTAAGAATTTTAGATAGCTTCATGTTTGTGTTTTTTTTTGGGTACGTGTGATTAGTCAGGATTGGATAAGTTCATACAGGTACACAAGTTGTAAAAAGCACAATAAAAAGGTTTATAAAAAGCCAACTCGAAACAAAAAGGAAATAATCCATTCTTAAAGATGATGACTTGCTTAAAGATGTATGAAGTAATGGATCAAGAATTCTGTCCACGTTACAAACTGTCAGCCACTTGGAGAAATAGCTGCTTGAGATGCTTTATAGGATTTATTGTTCAAAACAAAAAGATAAGCTTTGTAGGATTATTGGAAGGATTATCATCAGAAACGTAACATGTAGTAAAAAGAAAGTTTCTTTTTATGCAGAAACTTAACACAGAATCATAATAGCTCTCCAATGGAGGAATCACTTTAAAGGAGCCGGCTTGATGTGGTATCGGAGTCATCTGCAGAACGTAATGACAGTGTAAAATAGAAAACTTGTGGAGTAGACAAAGATTACGTTAATCATAGAGAAACATATAATAAATTGCTCAATATGAAAATGCAACTCACCTGGATCAATAATGCTGAGACATGAAATCCCAAATGCTTGCCACAACACAAGCTGTTACCAGATCAACATTGTCTAAAACAGAGCATATAACCAGAAAGTCGAAAGGGCTATGAATCAACACTAGGTTTATCGAAACACATGCATATAAGATCAATAAAAGACGTCCAGTTCTACTTGCGAAAATTTCTATCAAGGAAACATTTCTGTAAAGATACAGATAATTTGTGAAGATAGCTTCATCGAAACAGAATTACCAGGCATTTTTGCATTATAAGCATTTATGAAGCACGCATGTGATGCATTATGATTTAAAGACTCAATTTTTCTGGGATTTCAACAAGGTCAAGTTAGTGTCATTACAAATGGAGTGGAAAAGGATTCACGATGCAATGTTCAATTTCAAAACCTTGGAAACAATTCGGCGCGAATTCACTTTGAAGTATGCAGAACAAGGACAACTAATTTAATCATAATTTTGATCCTCTAGGTCTAAAAGCGTGACCCAAAATTTTGATCTTCTAGGCGGTAGCAATCAGAACATTGTGTAAAGTTCGCTCAGGACCAGCATATTTACCGCTGAATCAATAGCTTGTTGGTTGTTAAATCATAACTAGTAGCACAAAAACACTGCAGACATAATTTTCATAATCATATCTCCTTTAAAAGCATAAGACAACTATCAATCTTCAGGGGATAAGCCAAACAACTTCATTCAATCTATGATCATGTAAATAAACAATCTGCACTTGCACAATCAACAAAACAGCACTTACTTCCGTTTTAATGGTGAAGTCCCACCTCTAAATACAATTATCAGCTTCCACGCATTTCAAAATAGTATACGAATAAGTATAGAAATAAAGAAAGAAACTGATTGTTCGAATTAAAAGAAAAAGGGAAGAAACCTCTGGAGTTGCAAAGAAACCGAAGCCAATCGGCTGTTTATGCCTTCAGCAATGACCAATTCATCTCGAAAATTATGTGTCTATGCACCGTATCCTTGGCAGCCACCATGGTTGCAGCTGGCGAAATCTTAATCAGAATCAAATAGTAGTTGATTTGAAAAAGAAAAATCAACCAGTCTCTAGGGTTATTGATCCCCCGAAAAAGAAAGAAGAAAAAGGGTACCTGGGAACAGGAAAAACGACTCCGCTGGGGATCGAACCCAGAATCTCTGGTTTCGTAGACCAGCGCCTTATCCATTGGGCCACGGAGTCCCTTGATCCTCAAGATTGAATTTGCTTACTCAATTCCAAATTACAGACGATTATAAAATTCCCCTTCACAAAATCATATTTTATTTTATATTTTTTTAATTATTTCAATATAACATAATATTGTAATTACATACCCGATCGATTACTATCTTTTGGAACCGGTTAGACTCATAAAATAAGATGAGGAGAACAACAAAATATATAATATAAAACACATGAGATATTGCAATTGAATTTGCCAAAACAACAAAATACAAGCTCTTAAAATATTTATAAAATAAAAATGTGAGTTCCCTAATTGGGTTTTCATGTATATAAACTAATGCCGAGGAATATAATAAAAAACAAGACATAGTTGGTATGTTAAAATGATGCAAACTATTAGTTTATTTGTTTGATTCTTCGACAAGATACTGAAAATGATGTTTATTCTCTGGAGAAAAAAAAAAAGAAAATGATGTTGGTTTTACAAAGGAATTTACCTATCCGCTTCATAAAAAATTAGACATATCTCTCCTCTCATTTTCACTCATCACTTGACCCTCAAAAATTCTAAGATCCGCAGTTATACATGCAAAAATTATATTCATTTGTTGGTCAATTCCTAATTATTATTATTATTATTATTATTGGCTTTTAAGGGGAAAAAAGTTATCAATGATGACTTTGAATTTATCTTGTTTTAATGACCAACTTAGTGCAAATTTATGATGACTTTGAATTGATTCTTGCTCTATGCGCAACTCTGATGAATTACAACAACATTTCTTTATATCCATTTCAAACATTAATTCATGGCTGCTCACCTTTTAGTTTATAACAAATTACTAGAACCTCTTTCAAAGTACTATTCTGTAAGTATGAGTTCAATTAAAAAAAATCCAATCCAAACAAATTAAGGCATATATACATATGGGTGACCATTTCAATTAGGCAAATTTTTATTTACATTTGGTGTAGCACCCCGTTCCTGCACCAAGCCAATTAGAAACTATTATTCAGATAGTTGACCTACTTTGAGAATATGTTTCATAGAGAATAATAGTTTTTCATTGGTTTGGTGCAAAAGCGGGACGCTACACTAAGTATAGACAAAAATTTTCCTTTCAATTAATCGTATTTACAAGGTAATGTTGATTAAATATAGTCCATTTTGTTGATGGACTATTAATTTCTTTCCTCAATTCATTCTATCATAGATTCTCTGGCCACTCTAGCTAGCTTGGTAATATATGATACTACTAGCTAGTGAGCGGGGTCAGCGTAACTAAATTAGCTTGCTAGTGGATGAATTAGACGTTTTTCTTAATTTTTTTCCTCAATAAATTAGTAACACTAGAGTGATCTAATAAAAGTTCTTATAGATTCGATTTCACCAAGAGTTAAATAGATATAAGCCTTATGGATTACAATATATGGATTAATATTGTTTGAGTTATGTTTATAACGTGTTAAGTCGCCTTTACCAAAAAGGATTCAAGTCATTAGAAGTCTCCATATCATAAACCTCCTTCCACTTGTCTATCTCAATATAATGTAATGTGGGTTTATGAAACATGACGAAGCAATACAATTTTCATCCAAATTACTGTTTGAATCATGATTATGTTTTTAAAGAATTAACAAAAACGTTTATAAGATTTCTGTACAAATTGAAACAGTGAATCACAGATTTTCCTGCATGGAGAACGAACAGAATAATTGCCTTCTTTTCGATGCAAGTTTACTAACTAAACAGCATAACCAGTCGCCATGACATGGTTTTGGTAATTAAGAGTGCTGTACTGTTGATGATCATCGCTATCCAAAAGCCACGACTCAATCTCCTGGCAAGCCAACAAATCCATCGTCTGACAATGATTAACCGAAGAATCAACAGCCATAACATCCTCGTCTATCTGTCTCCATGTCTGATCAATTTCTTCATTTAACACAACCTGGTTCCAAACACTGTCGAACGAGTAGAAGGAGGCATCCAAAGACATAACTTGTTCCATGCTGTTTTCTTGCTGTACACGTAACTGATCACCAACTCCGACAACATCGACATGGTGATCAACTATTTGTGATGGTGTAGTACTGGTTGGTGGTGGAGCTGAAATTACTTTGCTGCCATTGCCTGTTAGCTCCTGAACAAGCCTCTTGAAGTTTGACGGGTCGGTAATGTAGACTTTGGGTCTCAACACTTTTATTAAACTGTTGAACTGATGCTTCTCGTTCTTGCTCATTGGTGATGACACTCTGTTTAATTTCTTCCCCATTTTTTTGAAAACAAGAGAATTGATTGTTTTTTCTGTGGGGGTGGGTAGAAAATTGGTTGAATTGGTTTGGTGAAAATGGGATGACGGTCCAAGGACTATATATATACAATTGACTAATTGAGAGGTGTCGAGAAGGGTACATGTGAAGCAGAGATGCCAAGAATGAGAGAGATCTTTGACTGAGTTGTGTTTGATGTTCTGGATTTTAACTGATCACTTGTTTATGATTAATGAAATTTTAGTTTTGAAAGATGCTGAAAATGATGTTCCACTTTATCATTTCATGATAAGAGTCTTACATTGCATGGCATACCAAATAATCCATGACTAAGAGTCCATATCAGCATACATATATTACATGATTTTTGGAGTAATAATTATCTATTTTTTTGGAGTTTCATGTTACCATTGCATTTAGACTGAGAAATATTTCCTTCTTAATTTGCTGAGAATCATGAATACACAGAAGTGTGAACCATTGCTTGAAAATGAAATCTGGTTTGCTTTCTCTTCTTTTTTTTTTCCTATTACGTAACATGATTTTATTGCCCAAGTGATTTAATGATCTTGTCGTGGTTGTTAATTAAAGAATGTTGAATGAAATTAAAAAATAAATAGATTATAATTATCCATAAACATACATGGCCGGTATCCTTAATTGCAATCCTATTGAATTAAATATTCTACTATATGTTTTTTCACAAAATGTGAAGCTTTCATCGTAGGAGTCAATACCTACTGCTCTATTTCATGTTTCACACTACGGTATTCTCTCTCATTCACAAAATACCACTTTTATGGGAAATGCTAGGTTTCGTCCTTATACAGAAGATGAACAAATTCGGTCAATGATTCATATGCCACTTTCGGAGTTAAGGTGTGTTGAGAGTTAAGGCAATGTTTACTTACCATACAATATAATAATTATTTGTTAGAAAATTACAGATATAACATATTTCATATCTTTTTTCTTAAAAGTCAGTCAATGCACATTTTCTATTTTTTAATATTCAATTTATATTTCTTATGTGCCATCTATTAAAATTTTTTACTTCTCCAACGACTATGTAATATTCATGTTTTTTTGGTCAGCATGTAATATTCATGTTCAGTGAAGATATCTTTATGCCTCGAATTAAATTGCATACTAATGTTAGATTCGGCAACCAAGTTGTATTTTTGAATAATTTTTTATCCGAACAGAAATATATGTAAGATGCTTCAAATTAAGATGTCTATGTTGTATATATGTCATAATAGACAGGAATAAGTGGCATTATACTATGTACGATTCTTCCTGTTAAAAAAACATTATCCTTTATTATTCTTCATGTACGAATTAACAGATTTGTAATTTAATTGTAATCTTATACACTCAAAATGTTTGAACTTTGAATCACTTGGAGAAGACATTTCAAAAGAATACAATGCTTGGAATTAAGCATCAAATCTTGGATTGAATTTTTTTTTTATGAGTCGTTTCATTTGAGTCCACCTAAAATTGAACTCTTACTTTTTAACATTACTATTTACTTCAGTATCAACGAGTTGTAATTGACCATTTGATATCTTAAAATGGTTACATTCATTGGATAAATAAAAAAATCTGAAGATATATTTTTTTTACAAAATTTTGGCAATAAATTTGGGAGAAAATCCTATATGTAATGACTTATTGTTGTTACGCTTAATTAATAAATAGTTTGTCGTGCCATGAACAATAAATAAAATTAGTTTTTGCACTTTGTCATCAATATGTTGTATTTGCTTCCAAGCTAAACTATATGTTTATATATACTTTTGTCTCCTTAAATTTAAGGAGCAAATGAGACGTTTCAATTATACGTTGATTTTATTTATTGTGTTTGTAAGAGTATTTATTTTTTATATCTTCAGAAAAGGTAACCAAGTAACTAATATATTATCTGAAATAGGTCGAGACTACCCAGTAGTCTTTCATGTAGTTTTTGTTCCTCCTAGTATAGTTTGTGAGCATGTTCAAAATGATGCTAGAGGTACATTGTATGAGAGAACTTATAGTGTTGCTTGACTTGCTTCTATTATACAGTGATTTTCAACATACTAATAAAGGTTTTTGTCACTTTTTGTTCTGAGACCTGTCTAGCAGACTGAGAACAAAGAGTGCTATTTGTCTTGGGTATTAGTCTAATTAGGTTGTCGGTCGAATGGGTAGTCCTTTCTAGTTAAAAAAAACTGTGTTGCATGTTTACTGTACATAGTTAAGAGTATCATACCCCAGGAAAATATAATTAAAAACTTAGTGCGTCTAAAGATTGGAATAACATATAAGCCAATGTATTCGTAGGAGTTTTAAAGCTTGCCGGTGAACTATTAATCTGTATAGCCTCAGAAATAAATATTTTTCTTTTTTACAGTGAAATAATTTTCAAAAATTCATAATAAATCAAAATAACATCCGAACATACAATAAACCCAATTCATCATTAAAAAGCAATTAAAAGCGTGATTTGATTATATTAAAAGAAGTGAAGTTGATAAAACAAAAATGAATTAATCAATCAATCAGCATCACATATATACACTGTTCAAGGGAAAAAAGAGAGAGATCACAGATAAAGATCTGATTCTTTCTGACTAAGACAAGGCTCGACGCCTAGAAGCCATGACTCAACAACTGTTAAGAAATCCTCGTATTGGTTCATTGACGCAGAGACATCCACATATATGTGATCATCTTGATCAATCCATGTCTGATTATTCATAATTTCTTCATGATTTGGATCAATGATGGGATCAGCAGAGATTGTCCGTTCGTTGCCATGGTGGTCTTCAATATCTGCGAACAATGGTTGTTGCTGTGTTTCACGTGGTGGCAAAGGAAGCAAGGTTGGTCCATTAATATTGCCAGTTAGCTCCTGAACAAGACTCTTGAAGCTACAAATGTCAGTGATATAAACTTGGGGACGCAAAGCCTTAATGTCATTCTTAATATTCTTGCATGTTCTTGATGATGATCTTTTGAATTTCTTCCCCGCAATCTGCATACTGATCTTAAAACCAAAACTTGAACTCAATTCGTGTGGGTCTGAAATGTAGTCTGCTAATTAATTTGGATCATGATCATGGCTATAGCATGTTGTATATATGCGTTGAGGGCAGTGAATGACAAGTTGATGAATCTGCGAGGGTGTCGTAGAACAAGACAAAGCATGGTTTTGCAAGATATTTGTTACGTTGACTTATGTGGGAAAATGGTGCCGAAAATGTTTTCTTTATTGTAATGATTTAGGGTCTGAAATGTCTCTTGAAATGTTGTTGACGTTTGCTGTTGAAGATGACGATTCCATGCTTGGAAATACATGGAATGCAAGTCCACTTCAAAATCATGAAAAATTATGTTTTCAAGTTTTACGTCTACGCTATATATAAAAAGTCTTAGGAATACTCTGAGCACGGGTAGTAGAGATAACCGAACCGAACCGAATATTCGAATCGAATAGAACTGGAACCGAAAAGAACCATTGACTTTTGACTTTCTCCAAACCGAACTGAACCGTAATTTTTATTTGGTTCGAGTCTGGGTCTTAAGCAATATCCGAACCGAAAATCAAACTGAACCGAACTAAAAACCGAAACTAGAACAAAAAATACATATATATACACATATATATACACACATATATATATATGTATATATGTAGTTATGTACACACACACATATATATATATATATGTATATATATATATATATATATACAATGGAACAATTATATTAATAACACACACTCACATATATATATATATATATATATATATGTACAATTGAACAATTATATTAATAATTATATAATTTTTCATTAATATAATTGTTCAATTATATATATATATATATATATATATGAACAAAAGGTGTACATAGGTGTTCATATATAAACAAAGGGTGAATATAGGTGTTTAAAGGTATATATAAGCGATTAGGTGTTCAAAGGTGAATATAGATGTACAAAGGTGTTCAAAGATATACAAAA
>CAODLS011851472.1:0-26218 GCA_948243855.1 Flueggea neowawraea | reverse complement strand
AATAGTTTTCTTATTTGTCTAGAAAATAAGGGTTGTATTGGTAGAGGTTTAATCTTGCACCCATTGAAGTAAGAGGTTATAGATGTCTAATCTTGCACCCATTGAAGCAAGAGTTTTTCGAGATTTAATCTTACACCCTTTGAAACAAGAGACATAGTGGATTCAAAATCTTAAGGGAAAGCTTGAGGAGTAGACGTAAACTAAGAGAGCCGAACTACAATAAATATTGGCTTTGATTTCTCTATCCCTTCTCTCTTTATATTTATTGTTTGTGTGAATTGGATAAATTAATCTTACTTTGCTTTTGCTTATCTTGAATATTTTGATAATTGCAAAAACATTTTTAAACAAGTTTAAAAGTCAAAAATCCAATTAATTCCCCTCTTGGATTGCTATTTCGGGCCAACAAAAATAATTATATGTAGGAGGCATATAGGGGTTTGCAAAAGATTTCCTAGTGTATGGACTTTTATTCCAGACATTTCAAGTAAAAACCTTGAGAATATTACATTTAGAATATTGGATTTTGGAAGGAACTTTTGGATCATAGGTATGCTCAAAGTCAATAGATTTAGTATCCACAAGAATAAATTCATAAAATTTCTTAACTTTTTGTCGATTTTTAGGATTGAAAAATGAAGATTAAATGTCTAGGTTGGGACGTACACCACACTAGAGGGGGGTGAATAGTATGGTATAGCACTTCATTGTAATTTCTTGGTTTGAGTGCTCTTTTAGAATTCTCTTCGATTTACGGAAGCTTGTGTTGATAAACATAAAGTGAAGAACAAAGAGCATCTAGATTTATAGTGGTTCGGCAACTTTCTTGCCTATGTACACTACCTACGTATACCCATTTAGGCTTTCCACTATTTACCTCTCAAAGGCTAATAACTTTTCCAAGGTGTAGTGAGAACCTTTACAACCACAATCACTTTTCCAATGTATAGTGAGAACCTTTACAATCACTTTTCTTAGATATAGTAAAAACCTCTACAATCACTTGCTAGCTAAGTGAGAACTCTCCCCAAACTAGTTGTTTTCTCTAATGTACAACTATGCTAAACCCTTTCTCAAAATCCCCTTGATTTCAAGAAACTCTCAAAAGAGTACAACTATTTTGAATACAAATAGAATGCTTACAATATCTCACAAGAGCATCAAAGACTATACATGAATAATGAATGCTCTTAATCTACCCACAAAAGATGAAATATACATCTTGGATGTTTTCTATAAGTGTGAGTGGGTTCAATGCTTGTTTTTGATGTGTTGGAGGTGTATTTATAGGCTTCTAAATCAATCTAGCCATTGTGTGACGAGTACTAGCCGTTGTAACTTGAATCACATTGTCATCATTACACTGTCAAACAACTTGTGTGCGTAACACATATGTTGCATGTGTAATTGGTTCTTCAAAGTGATAGTTGATCAATGCCTCATAAGCGCACGTGAATCGATGTAGTTTTAACCCTCAAGTATTCATCGAGTATCGAATCATTAGAGAACGTGAATTAATTATGATCAAAAATAAAATAAAAGCAAATAAAATCATATTTGATTTTTTGGATTTTTGAGTAATTGAAAGAAAACACAATGTAAGCAATGAAAACTATAAGCTAAAGTTTGAAAATTAATAAAAGAAAAGCGTTATCGCTTCAAGATTTTAGCTAAAGATATCTATTTAGCTAAGCTAATGAAAAGATATATAGGGTTGAGTGTTCTCTCCGCTAAGCTAGTATGGAGCTTCTCTCAAGGTCATCTAAATCATCCTTACATTAAATAAGAGGGTTATTTCACCTTACTTAAGTTAATCAGGGTCATTAGGCTAGTTGGACATTTCATTGAACACTTTATGGGCATAGGTATATCTCTATCCTAAACCTCACAAATTTAATGTTTGTAGCCTCATTTAGTCTTCATCTCTCGATCCATCAACTAAATGTGCTAGAAATACAACCTAGGTGACCCTTCTAAGTCATAAGCATATTAAACAACTCATTAAATCAACCCAACAAGTCAATAAATAAAGAAAATTAACAAACACAAAAAATCCAATCAATATCATAGCAAAATCATCATCCCTAGACCAAATCTTTGCAACCCAACTAAATATTTAAGCTAACATAATTAAGTAAAACATAAAAGCATTGAAATCCATTAAAAGCAACATTAAAATCCAAATACAAAAGAGGAAAAGTGAAAGAAAACAAAACCCAAGAACCTTCAATGAAGGATTTCAAATATAGTAGCATTGGGTAATTAATTTCCTCTTCCTTCTCCTTGATCTACTCTAAAAAATTAAAGTTTTTTCTTGAAATGTAAAACCCTAATTTTTAGATTGAAAAATGATGTAAAGATGTCCTAAATGGGTAATAAAGTGGGTATTTATACCCCTTGACAAGTCACAAAACCTTACACAAAATTGTGCCAAAAGTGCCCCTTAAATGTAAATGTGCCTTGGTGCCCACTTGATTGTCCATTTCTGCCAAGATTTTTCACTCTCTAATGGCCACGGTCTATGGCCATGACCGTGAGCCACTACGGTTTTGTTGGAAAGATGGATGCTTGCTCATGGCTTTAGCTCATGGTTGTGATCCATAACCGTGAGTCGATCACAACCTTCCCATATGTGGTCACGGTTATCAATATGACAATGACTCATCTCTGCCTCGTTTGGAACCTGGGTTGCTGATCACACCTTATTATCATGGCTGTGACGCCAGGGTGTGACGACAAACGTTGCTCCTTTTGAGTCAATTTTTCCTCCATTTCTTTCATCGCTTAGGACCCTTTTGAGAACTCCTTTTCCATGCTTTTTTTTATCCCTTTTCATCCGCATTTCATGCATTCTCGTTCACTCCACACAAAACATAAAAAGAATATAAATTTGTGAATAATTAAGTACACTTAGGGCCAAAATGCTATCTATTTATGCTTGAATATCTATATAAAATTATCATACAACAATCGTTGCCTCTGATTGTGATGTGTATGCTACTTCCAAAATCATTACAAGTCAGTAGCCATTGTAATCATTCCATGCCAATAGCCATTGTGAAGAATTGTCTTGTTTAAGACTTACATACATAACAGTTTGATTGCGTACGTAACTTATTGTTTGCGTACATAGTTCTTGTCCAGTTTGTTCCAGTAGCTTCTGCTTTCTTTTCGTGAACACTTAGGTGCGCAAATGTTAAATTCTTGCTTGTGTAATTGTGTGTTACATGCGTAAAATACACTTTCCTGTATTTTGTGAACATCAAAACTAAAGAGGATCTTAATGCAAGTATCCTTTGATATAACAATCTCTCCATTTTTTATGTTTACAAAATATGAAAGAGTTTGTCGCTCTTCATATCCTGTAAATCATTCAACACTTAAAATTTGATAAAAAAATTTATTCTTTTCATAAAGTTAGTTCCAAAACCATACAAGTGCAAAACTTTTAAAATGTACCCCTTTCAAATGATTTCTGCACATTTCCAATTATGCAAGCAAACTCTTTCCACACCTTTCTTGCCCTTTTTGTAACATAAAAAATGGGACAATGTGGAAGTGGCAACATTAAAAACCTTTCTCCCCTTTCATGAATGATAAACTAATTTTTCTTTTTGTTAGAAACATATATGTCCCTTTTTAAGCATTTAACAATACCAATTGCTAATTAAAAAACTTAAACTTTGACTTGACAATGGACGTGTAAGAAAATATTTTTCTCCCCTTTTTTGTTCAAAAACAATATATATCAAACAAGTTCAATGTTTTTGAAAGTAAGCTCCCCCTACATATATGCATAAATTTGCAAAACAACAACTCCCCATAAGCAAATGCAATTTTGAACTCAAAACATTTTACGTACTAACATAACGATAAGGGTTTGTAAATTCAACACCAATTCTTATTCATAAGAAACCCGAAAGTTATGCCAATTGTTGAGAATGTATAGAACATCAAAAGACTATAAAACAAGGGTGGTCAATGAACAATGCATTTCACAACATCGAAGATCCACAACATTAAAACAAGGAAAGATAGTTCCCGAATATGCTTTTCCAAATTATTTTCTTTGAGAACCCTTTTCATTTCTTCATTATAGTCTCAATGGATCTCCAAACCTTCAATGACATTCAAGTTTTAGAGATTGGTACCTAACTAACTTTGAGTTCATTGGGGTAAGTATATACCATGTTAGGAACAACGGTTGCCTTAGGAATTCACACTTTCCTTACCTTAATACTTCTTCTCAAACTTCTACAAGTATCAATATTATGTCCATATTTCAAATATTTTTAACATGTAGATAATGAAGCAATACTAGAAGAATTTGATAACAAATAATTATAGCCAAGACCTTTTCTTAAAAAATCAAATCTTTGTCTGGAAAGCATCCTTTCAAAATTTTCATTACCCATTAAAAACTTTTCATATAAAGATGAAAATTCTTTTCTAAGCTTTTCATTTTCATTTTCCAAAGTTTTGACCTTTTCATCATGTTCAATCTTAACCTTCTCGAATGCATCTATCTTAGCAAGCAATTCATTAATATTCATTTTCAAAGCATCATTCTTCTATAAAGTTTCTTATTCTTTTTAACCGATTTCTCAAAATCATGATTCAATTGAAATATAAATTGAATAGTTCATCATGAGAGAATTCATTTACCTCATTTTCATCACTAGATGCATATGCATTGGATTCCAATTGATGACTTAAGGCCATGAGACATAGATTAACGACTTTATGTGTATTCTTATCATCATCTGAACTTTCATCACTATCACTCCAAGTTGCTATCATTGCTTTCTTCTCCACCATTGTGTCCTTCTTTTCAAGTGGTGCTCTTTTTGCCTTATAAAAATCCTTGGCATAATGACTAGGCTTTCCACAAACATATCATCCTTCCTCTTCTTCTTTGTTCTTTCCATTGTCTCTCTTTCTTTCATCTTTGGAGCATATCCTCTTATCATCTCTCTTGTGCCTTTTCATGTAGCTCTTTATATTCTTGTAATTTTTGACGTAATATGCCAAATGTTTTTCATCAATTCCACTTGAGATAGAGCTATCATTATCACTTGACTCTACATGCTTAGAGGTAACTTTAAGTGCTATGCCCTTCTCCTTTGGCTTTGATTTGGCTTCTCTACTTTTCAACACAATTTCATAATTGATGAGAGAACTAACTAGAGCACTGAATTCCACCGTGTTCAAGTCTTTAGTCCCCATGATTGTTGTGACCATTGCATCCCATTTTTTAGGCAAAGATCTCAATATCTTCTTTACCTTCTCACTACTAGAGATTGGTCTTCCAAATGAGGTCAACCCATTGGTATTTTTGGCAAACTAGTATAGCATGTTGGTGATGCTTTCTCCATTTGTCATAGAGAACAACTCATAGTCATGAAGTAACATATTGATTTTGGTTTCTTTGAAGCAACATGTTGATTTTGGTTTCTTTGAATTGAGATGTTCTTTCATGAGTGACCTCTAGCATCTCTCATATTTCTTTTGCACTCTCACAAGAAGAAATTCTATTATGCTCTTCCTGACTTAAAACACAATAAAGAAGTTATGTAGCTCTTGAGTTGAGATGGATCATCTTCCAATCTTTTTCTTTGTAATCTCCATACTCCTTTAGTATGCCATCATCTTTCTTGGAAATTTCCGGACCAATCACAATGACTTTCCATATGTTGATATCATATGATTGAATGAAGATAGACATTCTCTTTTTCATGAAATAAAATTTGAACCATAAAAAAGAAGAGGTCTTGTAAGAGAATAACCTTCGGTGAATGTTCCCAAATGTAGTGCCATCATTGATCTTTAATTCGAGGCGGTGAAACCTTCAAATTTGAGCACCTCGCTCTGATACCAACTAAAGATTTAATGTCCTAGTTGGGACGCTGACCACACTGGGGGGTGAATAATGTGGTTTAACAATTCGTTGGAATTTCTAGGTTTTGAGCGCTCCTTTAGATTTCTATTTGATTTGCGTAAGCTTGTGTTGATAAATATATAGAGAAGAACAAAGAACATCGAGATTCATAGTGGTTTGGGAACTCTCTTACCTACATCCACTACCTAAGTGTACCCACTTAGGCTTTCCACTATTTGCCTCTCAAAGGCTAATCACTTTTTTCCAAGGTATAGTGAGAACCTTTACAACCACAATCACTTTTCCAAGGTATAGTGAGAACATCTACAATCACTTTCTAGCTAAGTGAGAACTCTCCCTAAACTAGTTGTTTTCTCTAAGGTACAACTATGCTAAAACCCTTTCTTAAAATCCCCTTGATTTTAGGAAACTATCATAAAAGTATAACTATTTTGAAAACAAATAGAAAGCTTACAATATATCACAAGAGCATCAAAGACTATACATGAATAATGAATGCTCTTAATCTACCCATAAAAGATGAACTATACTTCTTGAATGTGTTGCTATAAGTGTGATTGTGTTCAATGCTTGTTTCTGATGTGTTGGAGGTGTATTTAAAGGCATCCAAGTCGATGTACCTATTGTGTGAAGAGTACTATCCGTTGTAGCTTGACTCACATCGTCATCATTACATTGTCAGACAACTTGTGTGAGTAACACATATGTTGCGTTCGTAACTAATTCTTCAAAGTAACCGTTGCCTTTGATTGTGCCATGTAGGTTACTTATGAAATCATTGCAAGTCAATAGCTTTTGTAATCATTCCAAGTTAGTAGCTGTTGTGAAGTATTGTCTTGTTCAACACTTACGTACGTAACAACTTGATTGCATATGTAACCTCTTGCTTGCGTAAGTAGTTCTTGTCCAGTTTGTTCCGGTAGCTGCTACTTTCTTTTCGTGAACACTTGTGTGCGCAAATGGAAAATTCTTGCATGCAGAATCGTGTGTTACGTGCTTAACATACACTTTCCTGTATTTTTATGAAAATCAAAACTAAAGAGAATCTTAATGCAAGTCTCCCTTGACTCAACCAAAAACTGATGAGGTGGAAAGATGACTTAGAAATTTCTTGAAAGTTTGGATTGTCAATATTTGTATTCCAAACTTCAGGTTCAAGGAAACCAACGTGTTTGCCACTATCAGGTTTTCTAAAATATTTACATTGTTCAATAGAGGTAGATGTAGAGGAGGAGGATTTGTACAGCTTGTATATAACTTCCAACTGGTTTCTTTGGTTGGTTAAGACTTTTTTGCTAGTGTAGTGGAAGATGTAAAAGTAGGTAAAGGCTGTGGAGATTGTAATGCTAATTTGTAATGCTAATAATTTACTTTGGATAGGTACAGTTTCTGAAAATTGAGCATAATTAGAACTTGATACCCTTTTCTTATGGGAGTGCCGATCAAGATGATTGAGAATTATTTTGAATTTTCTTTTCCTACAAAAATTCACGAGTTAAAGAAATCAGACAAAGAATTTGAACTTCCTTTTATATATTCTATTTGAAAATCAAAAATTCCTCATAGTTCTTGCCATCTTGCAAATACTTATTTAGAAATAAGATTTTTAACATCTTTTTTCTAAAATATCTTTGGCAACACAACAATCTATTCTTGAAAGAAAAGATTTTCTAATCAAATCATCTTGAACTTTAGTAATGCATAAGATTATTGATAAAAGCTCCTTTTTATAGTAGAATAATTTTTTGAGTAGAATTCCAAGCTCTAAAATGGTATCTAACCCAGTACTTATGGGTTTGTCCGGGTAATTTTTGTTCAAGAATTCTCTCATATCCCATATCTGACGCATCTGTCTCTGCAATCAAATAAGCATTAGGATAAGGTATAGATAAACAAGGAAGGCTATAAACTCTCCTTTTAATGGTTTGGACAATTTTGGTATATTCATCTGTCCAAAATTTAGGATCTTTTCTAAGTCTGTTATAAAGGGTTAATTCAAGCTTCTAATATCTTCAAAGAAATTGGCAATATAATTAAGACATGCTCTGCAAGTGATGCTGAAAAATATTAAAACATCATCAATGCAAAACAATGGAGAGTGCTTGATTATCATGGAAAATGTCATTCATAATATTTTGAAAATCAGGAGGTGCATTCTTTAATCCAAACTGGCATAAGACATTCATAATGACCAAATGGTACATTAAATCTAATTTTATATCAATCTTTTTCAGCTATTTGAATTTGCTAAAATCCACTTTTCATATCAAATTTAGAAAAAAAATTTGGACTATTTAATCTTTCTAAAGATCTCTCTTATTAGAAATAAGATATCTTCTCCATTCTAAGACTTTATTTAAAGGTTTATAATTGATAACTTATCTAGGAGCACCTTTTTCTATTTCAGTAGCATTTTGTACATAAAAAACAAAATAACTTCAAGGAGAAGATAATTTTCTAATAAGACCTTTAGTTAAAAGTTCATTTATTTCTTTCATGCAATTTTTTTGTAATTCTTCATTCATATGAATAGCTCTAGATTTAATAGAAATATTTTTCTCATCAAATCCTTTTATATAAGGTAAACGAATAGTATGTTTCTTTCTATTCCAAAAGGCATTAGCAACAAAGGCACAAATATCTTGATTAAAATGATATTCTCAATTTTCTATTTTTTTGTTCAACAGTCTCAGTAAAAATTCATTAATTATAGGATTTAAAATTTATTCATTAAGATAAGATATATATTTGTTCTCTCAATTAGATTAATAGAAGGATTAATAAACATTGATTTTATTGTATTAATACCTTTTTTTTCTCTAACAGTGTGAATAAATCTAAAAAAAATTCTTGTCCTAAAATTCTTTATTTAATTCCTTCATAATCAACATGAAAAGGATAAAGACCTATCAAAAATGGTGTTACAAGAATAATACTTTGTGCAAGATTTTGAATTAAAATTAAAGGTATTTTAAAGCAAAATCCATCATTGCAATTATTTTATAATATTTAATAGAAATTAATGGACTGCTTAGGTGATAAAATTTTCTATTATTTGCTTAAAAAATAGAAAATAAAAATAAAAAAAATAAAAAAATTGTTCATAAAAAATTAAAAATTTTCTATTATTTTTTATTTTATTTTAAAAAATAGAAAATAGAAAAAAAATAAAAAAATTATTTTCTCAACTAAGAATATCCTACACATTTTTGCATACAATTTTGATAATCGACTAAATCAATAGTTGTTAACAACAAGAAGCAGATGTAATGAGAAATCTGTAAGGATTTCTTTTGATGGTAAAGAGATTTATGCTGCAACTGCAATATTTTGATGTAAAACCTTGCACAAATAGATTAAAGATGGCCTTAGTCGCACAACTTCCATTTTTTTTCTCCCAATTAGTCACTGTAGCTAGACTTTATAAACCTAATGTGGGAAAAATGTGTAAGATGCCACATTAAAATTTCGCACGCCTCATCTTGCCAAAAACAAATTTGAAGAATGAACGAACAAGATCAGAGAAAGCTCATGGCTTTTAATTGAAGTAATTATTTTGTTTTTGTTCCGTCTAAATCTTGTTAACTTACAGGGGAAAAATTGCTAATAGTCTGTTGGATCCACATAACATGTCGCAGTAAATTTATCCTCCAAAAACGATCCATTACAACTTGAGGAGATATTGGCTCAAGGCAGAGTCAAAAAAAGCACAAATCCATTAACTTTTCGGAAACTCCATTGCAACCAAATCAACAGTGTAGCTTCAAATAGCACCTTAGTCTTGGCCATCCTGTAAACCACAAGGAAAGTTCTGTCATCTTTAACTTCTAACTTATCCAATGCAATTGTCACTCCAACGTATAATCCTAATAATACTGAGACTTGAAAAAGGAAAAAAAAAAACTATAACGTTGAAAAGAAACAAAATTAATCGACCACAAGTGCAGAAGCGAGCTTTATTCCAACTGGGGTACAACCATGAAATTCAGGGAAATTTTCAGAAAGCAAGAACTTCATTACCACACAATTAATGTTTCCAGAAGATCATAGTAACAGTTTTCCAATTTCTAAGCTTCTTTTACTCCAATAAGTTGATATTTAGGAAAAATGATAAGTTGAGGCCACAACAGCATATGCGAAGAATCAAAACCAAATTACAAAAGCTGATTAGTGCAAAATCAACAATATGGTACTTTAATCCAAATGCTTTCATGAAATATTATCATCCCCTGAATTCCAATATGACAATAAAGCCAAACAGTCTAATGTATATAACTTCCATTGTAGTTTCACACTATGCAATACAGGAACATGCAAGAAAAAGAAACCCAGGAAATGAGAGACACAATTGCCATCCACAAGAGTAAAATCACAATTTATGCACCAAGTAACAGATTGAACTCCATCCACGGAAAAGACATGCTGCACTGCGGCCAATCGTATAAAGACCAATAATAATGAGAACAACCGATAATTCCAAATCTACCCAATGCAACTAAACCAATGAAAATGAATAAGTTCTGCATCTACGAAACAATCCATCTGAAACTTCAACTTATATATAATATTATATATTTTTTAATAAGGACCACCCGCCACTGGGACTAACTTATACATAGTCTTAGACTTCAAGACATGCGGCAACAAGAAGACTTAAGTCCAATAACAAAAAATAATTATAAGATTTCTCCAACAATACATCAAGAAGTTGAATGATCGTTACAATAGAGGCTGTGATGCATATCTACTTGTGAATCATGAAATTTCTAGAATTTTGAGTTTTGAAAAAGTTCAATTAATCCAATTTGACTCAAAATAGAGACACCAAAAATATTTATTCCATGATCTATACTTTATATTTAAAAAAGCGAACACTTTATGTGCAAAGTTAATTATCCAAATTTTGATTAATCAAATGATTATATTTGTACAGACTTCCATTTAAATATTTTCTACTGATAAGATGAAAGAAGTTGTATGTTCAACATCTTAACATATTACTAATATAAATTCAATTAAAATTGTTCCTACTTGTCAAACAATCAGTTCCATAACCACTAATATATTGTCCTAACTAGTGTAGGTTTTCATTAGAGCTCCACTAATTATGACTTTTTCCACAATATATAGCACCTGGCAATGCACCATAAAATTATAACAAGAACTCATCAATTTCATAAAATTTCTAAAGACTAAATCACAAAACATCACGTCGTTGCTCTGACGCAATAATCAATTTTTTTATTGAAATTATTAATTATTAGACCAAAGTGGTTTGGGAAATTAATACTTTATGCCTTCATGCTTGCCCAAATATGCAAAAACGTCCATGTGATTTGAGACCTCCGGCAATTATTCCCCAGGTTTAAGTTATTAAACAAGTCAGTTCCACCTCCATTAACGAACTCCCACTTTCAGTTAAAATAAATCTGATATGTCATATTTGGACTCACATAAATTATGAAAAAGAAAAAGTTATTTACAAAGCTATCCTTAAATCATTTTCACCCACCTCCCCACTCCATCCCTAGCCTTTTCAAACCATCACGAATTATAAACTAGAGCATCCATACCCCTCTTGCATCCATAATCACACACTCTCTCCGTTGCAAACTCCACAAACTACCCAACTACCATTGGACATTCCTCTTCCACACCACTAACACACACTCCTCATCAAACCAACCATCACTGACACACCACCACCACCACTGCATAAAACATCCAACGCCATTGCAAACGTCCAACCACTTTTTTTCGCGAACACCCTCTGACAGTCCCCTTAAACTACCATCACTGGAACCCTCACCTTCCATTTGCAAACATCCGTTGGCATAGTTCCCTTTCACCAGCCCAAACCACCCTCCCACTCTTTCCCACTCTTCATAGACCCATCCCCTCACACTGACCATAGGCAAGACCAACCTCCCTCGCTCACCTCCTACAAAATCAACCACCCGCACAATCAATCCTCCTCAGAACTTCATCCATTTAATATGTATCTTAACTCTCCAAACAACAATAAACACATAAAAATATTTAAACAAAAAATAAGAGGAGATTCAAGCAGTAGTGACATTGCAAAAGCATGAGAAAGGAACAAATAAATACTGGCCTGGCTGAACAAAGCGAGAGAGGCGAGAGAGCATGGATGGTGTAATGATGAAGAAAAACAGATGAAAGAGATGAGGAAAGATTTGAGCGGCGGAGAGAGAACAGGAAGAAATGGGAGAGAAGAGACAAAGGGAGAGGGGAATGGGAAGATTCAAACTTGGTTTCGTTCATACGAAAAAACTGTTCAGACCTTTAACGTAAATTTTATAGCATTGTTATAACTATTGGGCTTTTCAAGCCACAAGGACATTTTTGTAGTTTAGGAAAAACTTGACCTGAAGAATTAATTTCTCAAATGGTTTTACCAAACATTAATCACCATTTACATAAAGCATGTTCACTTATGACTACTAGTTCACTATTGTTTCATTTCTCATTGTACCTTTTTTCCACGTCTATTCCAAAGAAAGCCTTAACCTGGTTTCGTTCAAGATTAAGACTATAATAAATAAGGAATTAACTTTAATACTTTGCATTAAACATATCATTAGAAAATAAAACTTGTTGACTCTCAACTCATATTTAGCACTAATATTTTATTTCGCTGACAAACTAATAATTAGAAGCAATTTAACATGAATGGAAAGAAAAAAAATGAAATTAGGAATAATGATAGCAACAAGGTCAATAGTCATTCCACAATAATGAAAAATATATTTGGAAGAGGATTTTGAGTACAAAAATGCAATTCAATTTAATTTGTTTTAATTTAGTTGCATTTTTATATGATATTTGATAAGTAATTAACTATTAAATGAATAAGAATTCGACCATTACTAGATAAACAGTTATTAAAATTAGATAGTAAGAGATTCCTTGTTAGAAGAAAATGTGCATAGTAATTAAATTTAGATATTGAATTATAGCAGCATGATGATATCAGATACAATACGTTTTATCTCTATTTTTAT
This sequence comes from Flueggea neowawraea, assembly GCA_948243855.1. Lineage (NCBI taxonomy): Eukaryota > Viridiplantae > Streptophyta > Magnoliopsida > Malpighiales > Phyllanthaceae > Flueggea > Flueggea neowawraea. The sequence goes on along the minus strand of CAODLS011851472.1, from coordinate 13,294 downwards.
TACAGCAAGGTTATTCGAAAGATAGTAGAGAGATCAAACAAAATAGATGTCAAAATCCTGAAATATATGAAGATAAATTCAAATATGCCACAACTTGAAGAGTACATCTTTAAGTGAGGAGAACCTCCAACAGTTTTAAAGTGATAAAGATGAAGCAGCCTCTATAGAAGGATGCATTTTCTTCATTAAAGAATACAAAATTTTGTTTGATGACAATAAGTGCAAAAAGGGTTTACTAAAATCCTAAACTGAAAATTCGTATCCCCATTAGTGAATGCAACTTCAGCTTAATATAAAAAAGAAAATAAGATGAGCCTACAGTTTTAAAGTAAAGAAACTTAAAAGTAACCAGATTGCAGAATCAGGACTGCAGCTGTCTGTAACTCGAGATTTGGTTACTGTATTTGTAGTTTAAGATTCACCTAAAAATAAGAGGGTCGTTTGGGAGGCTTTGCAGTTTTTGTAGGTTTTGTATGTTTTCTACGTTTTATTATGATTGATTGTAATGATTGAATGATAAAAAGTAGAGATAAATTTAACATCTTTTGATAAAAGAAAATACGAAATATGCTACAATGTTTGATGCCAAACAAGCCAAAATAAGAATCCATCCAAATCGGCTATTCCTATCACAAAAAGAAGAGTACAAATTCATACTTAGAAGATATCTGATTAAAACAAATAAGAATCATGATTCAAATAAGAAACAAAGATGCATCATGCAACTTCAAACTGGTTAACCTCATGAAGGAAAGGACAGTTGGGAAATATAAATGGCACAAATGACACCAATCACAAATTGCATTGCACTTCAGATTCTCATAACTTCATTAAGAAAAAAGAAACCATTGGAGCGATAGGGATTAGTTTGCAGTGGAATTTGTAGAGTCAATCAAAATTACTTTGCGCTGGAATTTGTAAAGTTAATCAAATAACTTTTCCTTGTTTTTCCACAATGGAAAAAATACCACCTAAATATATAAATTCTAAAGCACCCACAGATCCTATTTTAGACTTAAATCCATCTTTTCTTCACGTAGAATTTATTCTTCCAACCATTAGGTGCAGTTAGGTATCTTTTAGCTAAATGAGATAAATGCACATAAGTGATGATGACGAATTCGATAATTTTAGGCAAAAGAGAAAAAGGGGCATATTGTTTTTAATTTAATCTTCGTACTACCTGAGGACTAAGAGCATTTGAAACATTAGAAGAAGCCAACTTTGCAGAAGATCTATCAAAAATATGCCTACACTCATTGTATGCAGATCCAATGCCCACTCCAGCACCAAAAGCTACAGAAGCCCAGCGAGTCACCGGAGTCCCTAGATAGGATTAAGCACAAATTGGTCAACTTGAGATAATCAACTGAACGCATAAACATGAAGTCAGTGCAACAGGCATTCTTAATGGAGACAACAGTAAAGTTGTTGACAATAAAGGTAAATGAACATCAAGAAGAAGTGCACATGCATCTAAATGTCAGAATTGATTTAACATCTCAAAACCTAAAGTCTCCTAAAACAAATGATAATCAAAACTTTTTATTTTTATAAAAATCAACAGCAACATCAAAAGCACAGTTAAGTCATTTGCAAATTCTAATGAAATGAAAGCAGCTAAATAAACCAAAACTTGCTTAAAGAAACAATAAAACCTTCCTTTCCAAAACAAACCACAATCCCCCGCAAACATATGCATCAGCATTCAGCTGCATGACAGAGAAATGGGATTTGGGAGGGAGGGTGCGGGCCATGGTGGTAAAGAAGCAATAATGTTGCATCAGAGAATTATTAAGTTGGTTAATTTAGAGATTAACTAGTCACTTCAGAAATTCTAGAAAAGTCACTGATTTCCTAATTTCTGTTTAGGAAAAATAGAAGTCAATTTCAAGGAGATTTCTCTTGGTGACCTTTTATTGCACCAATGCATTCATCTTCTTCTTACTCCTTAATTACTACAATAGTATAACATGTATTAGTATAATTCACAGCTTCAACAAGACCTTTCCAAACCTTTCAAAATCTTTTCACCTGTGTTTTTTGCATTTGTTCCACACAATTGCAAGATCAATTCTTAGTAGCTTTTCATTCATTACTCCATTAATAAGCATAGTTAAGACCATAAATCCTACGAGAGATATGATATATCTGTTCCCACATAGACACCAACCTAAAATTATTTTATAATGAACTTATGAGAAGTTACATCTTGAAAATGTGTGCCTTTGACAGATCTTTTCTTTTTTCTTTCATCAGGTGACATGTTTCTTCTTCTTCATGGCGTAATAATAAATAAAACTTCTCAACTTATCTTAGATGCCGTTCTCATCCATTCCTCTTCACATTGTATTTGCACCATTAATAGTTTCACAGTACCAGGAACCCAACATCTGTTACTTTCCCACTAAAATATATAAAAAAACCCTCTAAATGTCCGCAAAATCCACACAAGCAGAAATTTAACATCTGAATCTACCAAACATTGTGTTTAAGCAAGAAAGCCAAAACCCACACACCCTCCCCCACAAAAGATCAATAATATGCCCACACAGATAAAGAACAGTTTCGAAATTCTACGCATTATATGAATCTACTTGTAAAGCCAGCAACGACATGAATAAGAAAAACAAGTCACTTAATAATAAGTTCAATCAGCAAGAACCAACCGAAACTTCTACCCTTTTTTCTTAAAAAAATAATCACAATAAAATGAATTCATCGAAGCAAATAAAACATTCATTCTAAAACCCTATTTTTCTGTGCTACCAAATATAAACTGAAGAAAGCAGAAACAGAGACTGACTGAAAAAAAGGAGACCACCGAAGGCTCCGGCCAAGGAAGAGTAGACAAAACGACGAAGAGTGAGATCAAGACACGAGTCCCATTTGGCGTTCACGTCGCTTCCGTCGGCCATTGAATCCTTTCTCCTTTTCTGTTCCTGTAATAGTTGCTACTAGAAACTTTTTTGCTTCTCCTTTTGTTGATTGATTAGATTTAGGTTACTCTTACGCTGATTAATTCCTCTTTGGCTTTCGCTTGCTGTTGAGGGTTTCCATTGCAATTGTTGTATATTGTTTGGGAAAAGCTATGTTTGCCCGACCCGGCCGACTCAAAACCGAACCGAACCAATCCAATCTGGTGGGTTGATGCTCGGTGACCCAAAACGGGGAAGAATATGTGTTTCTTTGAATTTTTTATCGGGTCCTGCCTTTTCAAGGACGGACAATTAGACAAAAATACAATAATAAATTATTAAATACAACAATATTCACAATCATTTTACAAATCAAAATGTGAAAAAAATGTTATTTCACAAATGTCACAATTTAATAATTTTTTGACTACGCGTTAGAAATATTGATCGCATGTTGACCATGCTCCAAAAAGTTTGAACAGTCACAAAGCGAGAACAAACCGAGTACAACGAGTATAAAACGAGGACAAATCAAGTATAAATGAACACAAAACAAAAACAAACCGACTACAAATACCAGCAAATGCTTACAAAATAATGTACAATCAAGTACAAAATGAGAACCAACTAAGTACAAACGGGAACAAATCGAGTATAAAATGAGAACAAAACGAGTATAAATACCACCAAATGCATACAAAATTGAGTATAAAATAAGCACTTTGACCACACACCAAAACGTTGGTTACGTTCTGACCAGGCATGAGGAATACACAAATGAATACAAAACAAGTACAATATCAATAAATGCATACAAAATAAGTACAAAAATTAGTACAAGACAAAACATTACGAGTAGAAATTGAGTACAAGACAAAATAATTTAAAAAATTATTTTAATTCTTTTATTATTCAATAAATTTACGAGTACATCACCAACAACTACTTACAAAAAGAGTACAAAAATGAGTATGAGACAAAAAAGTTAACAATATTTTTAATTTGTTATGTTATTTGATAAAATTATGAGTACAAAACAAGCACAACACCAACAAATGATTACAAAATGTGAACAAAATGAGTACAACTCAAAAAAAATTGAAAACATTTGTTGTCCTAAGATGGCAATCCAAGAGGGAGGTGAATTGGATTTTTAGATATTTCACAAACTTTTTCAGAATTCTATTTAAGCAAAATGCAAAGAGCCAATTCACACACAAGATAAATAACTAAATATGAAAGCAAGAGAGTAATGAATGTAAAAGAGTTAAGGGAAGGAAGATTCAAGTAGTCGATTTATAGCGGTTCAGTCCTTCTTGACCTATGTTTACTCCTCAAGCTGCGCTTGAGAATTTAGAATCCACTATCTCTTCACTGCCATGTGGAAGAAAACATTTGTACACTTCCCCTTGTCTTCTGAGATCACAAGGAACCTTTACGCCTTCTAATTTTTCACAAGTTCAACAAGAAAATTTTTACACACACTAGTTTTTCACGGGTTCAAATAGTAAACCTTACAACACATCTAGCTTTTGCAGGCTAAACTAGAGAACTCATACTCAACTCATACAAATGACGAATTAACTGAGTTACAACATGAAAAAAGTCAGTAAAATGATTTTCACACTACCTCAAATGTGTTTTCAAGTGATAACAGCAAGGGTGAGTTTGTAGACAATGAACAAGAACAAAAAGTAAAGAGCAAAGATGTGAGCAGTAAGTATTTGAAGGCTTTTCTCAATGGTATGAACTCTTCTATATGAATATGTCTTCAAATCTGTTCAAAGTCTTTTGTTCTTCTGTGGTAGAGGGTTATTTATAGCCAAAAGATGTCCATTTTACTATTGTGTGGCGTGGAGAGTTGTGCAATGATTACTAGCCATTGTGAGATGTATTTCAAATTCTAGCTTTTTTCCAGAATAGCTTTAATGTACGTTGCCATGGCTCTAATGTACGTTAACCATTGCTTGCAAGTGTAACTATTCCACTATTATTGAATAGTGTGCCAAAATTCTGATGTAGGGTGTGTAACACACCACTTTTAGCATTCCTGAGAGATATCTCCACTTTCAATATCCTTTCTTTGCGTATGTAACCCAATTGTTGTGCATGCAATGGTTTTGGAATTGTGTGTGTTCTTCACATTATCTGACACATAGAAATGATTGGAAAATTTGAATTCGTACCTGATGTGTCAATCAACTCTAAAATGTTTGTTGCACGTTTTTTTGTTTTCTTTTGCGTGCATAACCATTTGTTGCGTGCTCAATTTTTTTTTGCTTAAAACTGTTCATCCTGCTTACGAGTTGCATATGTAGCCAAATGCTTAGCATACGTTGATCGCTTCCCCATCTTGCTTGCCCATGCTTCATTGTTTTCCTTTGCTTGAGTGTGAAACATTCTATTGCATGCAAAACCAATTTGTCATGTGAATAAGAAAATCATTGAGTGTGTAAGTTACCTCAGTATTGAATCCCTGATTTGCTTTTGTTGTATTTCCAAAGCAGGTTACATGGGCAATCCATTCCTTAGCGTCTGTTAAAGAATAATTACGTGCACGCGCAAGTCTTGATGCGTGCACATGGAACATACTTGAGTAGCTTTTGTTCACTTTCTTTTATTTTTTTTTAAATTGAGCGTTTTATGCGCGTTTCTTGAACATTTGCGTGCCCAACTGATTTGTTGCATATGTTAGGCTTTCCTCTACGTACATTAGGCTTGTGTTCTTCTTCTTTCATGTTAATTCATCACCAGAACTTAAGTATAAATCTTTTGGGTTCAACAAATATTCATATTGATATTGGATATTATTGGACATTTTGATCCCCTTATTGATAATGACAAAAAGGGGAGAAATATGTTAAGGTTATTGCTTTGAAAAAGGGCGAGAAATATATTGCTTTGAAAATAATTGAATAAATATATGTCACACTAACGCAATAGAAAAGGCTAAACACCTTGATCGAAACTTATTTCGTGTGAAGGTTTTTTTTTAGATGCATGAACTAAAGGGGAATGCAACACTTTTCCATGTGTTAAATAATTTACGGTCCTTAATATGAGTTAAGAGTAAGGAAGAGAAAAGGTGAACACAAAGAATTTAAAGTGGTTTAGCCAACATTGCCTACGTCCACTGCCTAAGTCTCACCATTTAGGATTTCCACTATAATGATGATTGATTCTGGCTCAATTTAATAAAGCCAATACAACTAGGTTGATTTTGGCTCAACACCTCTAAGGCCTACACAAAGTTGATTCCTGACTCACACCTCTAAAGCCCACACAATGTTGTTTTCTTAGGTTCACAACAAAACTTTCCCATACCCAAAGTGTTTACAAAGAGTTTACAAATATTGAAGCTCTATGCTAAAGTTGAATATGTAAACTTGATGCTTGAAATTTGCACTCTAGCTTGATTTTGGTGTTTTTGATAGTTGAAATTGATAGGAGTTTTGGTCAATGAGTTCTAATGTTGTTCAACACTTTATTTGTCATTTCTTAATGTATTTATAGCCTTTATAAGCCATATGACCGTTATATAGGAGTAACTAGTAGTTGGAGTGCATTTAATATTGTTTTCAGCTTTTCCAGGGCACGAGACATGTGTTTCAGAAGAATAGACGTGTGTTTCTTCCTTTCCAGAGTCTGGGATGCGTGTTTCATTGATAGACACGCATTTTGACGTGAGTTTTGTCACAGACGCATGTTTCGATGCCCGTTTTGCGACCTACAGTGGCTTGTTTCGCATTTTCGAGCTTTCCAACGTGTTTAACTCCAATTCTTGGCTTTTGTTCATCATCAAAACATAGAAGGATCTTAATTTTGATCACACATGATCCAACAATCTCCCCCTTTTTGATGATGACAAAACTCCCAAGAATTTAAATGCTACATTAAAGGGAACAAAATTGATTAAGGATTTTATCCTTGTCATTGGGTTAGAATCATGCAAAAGAGTGTATGATAATGCGAAAATGTTTCTATCCCTTTCATTCAGTACTCCCCTTTTTTGTAATCATCAAAAAGATTAAACAATAAGCAAGTTTTCACTCCCCGTTTAAAAAACAATTTGTGCATATAAATGTTAAGTCAATTACCATACTAGAAGAAGGGGTTGAATAGTGTGGTATGTGTGGCTTTGAATCTTTTTAAAATTTAAAACAAGCAAGAAAGAAACAACTCAAACAACATAAGAATTTATAGTGGTTCGGACAACTCTTTGCCTACGTCCACTACCTAAGTATCACCACTTAGGATTTCCACTAACAATCTTCACAATATTACAAATTCACTTTCTAGCTAAGTGAGAACTCTTACAAAGTTCTTGATTCCAGTTTAAGAACAAAACCAACCTAAGAATCTTCCCTTGATTCCACTCACAATCACTCTTAAATGTTGTTTTTACAAACACTTACCAACAATATATAAGCTAGTGATACAAGTAATGAAGAATGAAATTGAAGAACAATGCACTTGTATCAATAAATGAGAAAATCAGTGCTTTGATGGTTGGTTGTTTGGGAATTGAATGCTCAGGTGTTGTAAGATGTTTTCTTAAGTGTTTTGGAGGTATTTATACCTTCTTTAGTCAAAAGAGACATTGAGGGATTAATAGTAGTCGTTGTGAGATACAACAACCATGCATTTAATGCTCTGACACAGTACATTACTTGAGTGAGGCTTTGGTGTTACTCGAGTGAGATTTCTCCCAAAATTAATCTCCACAAAGTGTTACTCGAGTGACACAAAATGGTTACTCAAGTGATATGGCATATGGATCACTCGATTCGACCTTAACTGGTTACTCGAGTGAGACAGTAGGTGAATTACTTGAGTGACATATCTGGTTACTCGAGTGAGAAGCTTCAACCAATTGCATATGAGACTCTAAATTACTTAAGTGATGATTCTGGGTTACTCGAGTGAGGATCTTCAACCAGTAGCTCCTAATGTCGATTTCGTGAGTAACGTGAATTATTACTCGAGTGAAATTTCCTGGGCGAAATGTTACTCTAGTGGATCATTTTCTTACTTGAGCGATGATTTGATAAAGTTAAAAATTCATTTAAGTATCAAACACCATTTTGTTCATCATCAAAACATAAAGGGGCTTGAATGTTAACCACTCCTGGTTCAATGTGGTATGGTGCCACAATTATGTCTATTACATTAGGCTTTGCCAGATACTCTGGGTTGATAACATATTTGTTAAAGGGGCCTTACTAAAGGTTCCATATCATGAGAGGTGAGATCTCAAGTGAGTCAATGACGAAAGAGTTTACAGACATACTTTATGACAATAGATGATTTAATTAACGGTAATGAAAATATAGGTTCTTTAAAATGGATGCCATCAGTCAGGAATTGGATTAATATTGTTTTTATTGGTGATAACCCATCTTTGGAGAATTTAATGAATAAGAGAGAGGCATTGATTTAATAAATGAATGTGGGATTAGCGATATTGAAAACTATTGAACGTTTGACAATTTGGCAAACAAGTCTAGTAATGATTGATGAAAAATATTTCGATATTTTAGAGTATTGAATTTGTTTGAGGTTTGCGATACCTTCTAATTTGTTTAGAGTATATCCCATTTATACTTGATAGAAGGAATATTGATGATTGGGGTGCTGAAGGCAAACATTTTGAGACATAGTGGATTTCAGAGAGAGGTTTTGGTTATTAACCTTGTAAGAATTTTTGGTATGCAATAAGTGAATGTTGATGTTAGGTATACTAGGAGAGATATTTAAGCTTAAGTGATCTTTAAACTGCTATGCATTTTAGAATTGCAAGGATATGCGATTTTGAAATTATTCATATTTTATGAGTATTTCAACTATTCAAAGTATGAATTTATCTTATGGTTTTCACGCAAATGTATTTTTGAATATTTGAATTTTCCTTTCCATATATGGTTTTCTAATTCATTTAGCATTATTATTTCCAAAAATTGAGTTGGGTTAAAAAGAGAAATTTTTTAATCGGTTTTAGAAAATATGATTTGAAACAATTATTATCCTTTACGTTTTGACGATTTTGGAGGTTAAGTTTTTTGATGCATAAAGTATTTGCAAATGTATGAAAGTTTTGTTTCGAGACAAATTGTGAGGATTTGTTTTGACGATTTTGAAACATTATACTTTTATTGTACAAAGTTCTTTTAAATTGTATGAGAAAAAATCTGTTTTGAGAAACATCTTTCAGAAATTGGTCACTGTTATGATTGTCTTTGGGAAGGTGGCAATTTGGATTGGTAAAAATTTGCTAATGTAATTATTCTGAGGATTGGCATCTTGATGAGGTTAAACTTTATGGATTAAAGATCGAATGACTGATCAGGTAATGAATAAATTTGAGGAAAGAGTTATGTTTGACTAGTAACTTGGAGTTTTTAATTTATTGAATTTTGGGTATTGGAGCTCGTGTAATTACTACATGAGAGAGTTGGAACTGATAAGGGCCTTGAGAGACAATGCTTCGTACTAACACTGGAAAAAAATTAAAATTAGTATTTCTTGATGATACCACTGAGGAAGAATGTGATGAGATCAGAAAAGGGATATATGGAATAACTCACGGGGTTGAGTTCATTTGTTTGTTGAATTTTGACATATGGTGATTTGTTCCTTTATGGTGCTTATGGTATTCTTGGTAGTGATGTTTGTCCTTGTTATTATCTCTAATACTCTATGGTTACAGTTGGATTGGATTTGTAATTGGAATTGATTCAGGTGACTTTGCTGAAAATGTCTGATTTTGAAAATTTGCTATTAGGCATCGATAAGATGTGAGAGTGATAGTTAACATCTCTGTGATGGCTATATTGATGTTTCAAGATATGTTTGAGATTAAGGGTTAGCTTTAGATTTTGGCATTTCATGTCTCATTACGTCAGGAATGTGTTCTTAGTCGTGGCATTGCAATTCGTTGAGTGTGAAACTCAGCATGTTTTGAGGGAGCGTTAGTGCTCTATGCTTTCGTACATGCATTTCTCAGCTTTACCCTTTGTTTCTACCGATTAATATATCGGTGCTTTCTGTTTCTGCATATGCATTCTTGGCAATTGCATCTATGTTTTTGCATTTTTGTATCATCTGCATATTTGTACATCTAGCTCTAAGTGACTAGAATGTTAGCAGAGTTGTGATCAACACCTCCATGATTGGTTTGGAAAATTGTGATTTTTATCTTATTCGAGACTTAAGTTGTTGAGGTTCTAGAATGAGCTAAGTTATAGAGTATATGGAGTTTAAGTCATAGTTAACAAAAAAAATATGATATAAGTTTATATATAATTGGGATCGAATATAGATTTTATTCGAGGAATAACATTAGAGTTCTTGCATAAATGTTGTGTCGGATCAGAAATTCAAAAAGATACTTTTGAGTATGAAATTGATGATGCTTGAGGTAATAGTTGAGGTAAGTATTTGTATAGTTTAGAGACTATATTTATTTTGGAGATGAGCTACCTCCTATTCGAATTAGAATACATTTGTCTTATGCATTGATTAGGACTTGAAGGTTTTGAGAGGTAAGATGTAGCACAATGAAAATTTCGTTGTTTGATGTTTGGAAATTGGCTATTTGTATGGAATGATGGATCTAAGAGAGACATGTTTTAGTTTTATTAAATTCATGACATATGATATTTGGCAAAATGGAGAGTTATATTACGATATATGGTAACATATGTTGATATTACGAAAATAGTATGTAATCATTGGATGGGTGATAAATGTAAGCGGTGACCTTGTTGATCATGGTTATAAATGTGATATCCCTCCCATTTTGATCAATTCTCTGTAGTATTCTGACTAATTCTGAGAAGGTCTCTGGTGGAATGCCATTTGGATTTCGAACAATCTTAGTTATCATTTTTTGAAAGTTTGAGATGATGTTAGAATGTTTTAAGATGTTATTTTTGTAAGGTTAGGTGTTGTCGGCCATCGAGAATGATTCGATGCACGTTTGAAAGCAAATGAAGTCAGGGAAGGAAAGATGAACAACGTATGTTGTGATAAGATAACGTACGTTATCTGGGAAGGAAAGATGAACAACGTATGTTGCTTGTTTGTAACGTACGTTGTGCTGCTATGTTTTCAAAATAGAAGCTTCCGAATGCGATTTTGAGCCCTCTAACGTACGTTGTATGTATGAAACGTTTGTTGGATGTGATCAAGATGTACGCTAGGCGTAAAATAATGTACGTTGGCTTCGAAAACATTGAAACGGTCCATTTCGATTGGTGGGTGTTTAAAACACCTAAAACACGACCCTTTCGTCCGTAAGTTTCATTTTTCACTCTTTCTCAACTCTGGTTCGATCCTCTCTCCCTCTCAACGCTTCCCTAACATTTATAAACATTTCTGGAGGTAATATTTCAGTTCCAATCACTCCTTTTCATCCATTTATGCATTTAATTTTTGAAATTCTTTTCAAGCCGAATTGCTTAGGGTTTCAAAATTTTGGATGTTTCTGTTGGAATGGATGTTGTAGATTGTTATATTATGATTGTTTGAGGTTAGATTAACATGAATCAAGCTTTGAATCAAGAGATTTGATGATTTATTGACTGAGCTCGGGTTTAGTACGGGTTTGAGCCAAATAATGGTGATTTTGAGTTGTTTTTGAGAAACCGATTGTATATTTAAGTTCCTGAGGTTTAGATTGACCTATTTGAATGTTCAAAAATGATTTTTATCAGTTGAATTTATAGGACTTTTTGGATAATTTTCCATTGGGACTAAACTTGATATTTTATAAGTTGGAGTTTGGATATAATTTCTAAATATTTTGGAGGATTAATTTGACAATAGAAATACCTTGAGTATTGTTTGATAGATTTTGAAAAGTTTGGAGACCGAGTTGTAGAATTACATCAAGGAGTGAATTTCGATGAGTGTTAAACTTTCGATTGAGCAACGATTTCTGACACCGATGGCGTTTGTGTTTGAATTTGCATGTCATGCATATTCTGTGTTGCCATAGTCACTGTGTTAATTCTTTTCGAATACATTTGTTTCAGTTCAGTTGGTTTTCAAGGAGACCAGTCATTCACCGGCAAACTGTGAGTTGGATTATTCGCTCGGTGTCCAGGTGAGTGGATGACAGCTTCAAACACATAGGTTGTGTCTCAAAATTATATTTGTTTTTAGTTGTGTTCAACACATATTTTGAAATTGGACTAATCTAAGGATTTGTTAAATTAATAATCTAATTTTGTGAATAAGTATTCACCACCCTGTTTTTGAAACATAATATATGTGTGTGTGTGTGCGTATTTTCTCTCGCTGTTTTTTATTCTGGCTTGCATGCTTTGTTTCTGTACATTACACTTAACTCTCAGTTTCTGATGTTTCTGAAAAACATATATAATATGTTTTTGATTCCCGATCTTTGTCTCTAATTTTGGTTGGAATTAGTGATTACGTTTATGGCATTCATAAGCATACATGACAGCAAAAATAACAAAAAATTTCAATCTAGAATTCCACTAAGGATCCATGCACATCGACATATACGATTAGGGTTAGCGTATTATACCTTAAAACACGATGTTGGAGTGAATGACTAAATGGAGTGTTGGTGTAACTTTTAGTACAAAACCCGAAACCCTTTTTCCCACGTTTCTGTTCAACAAATGGGGGTGTGATAAATGAATGTGATGCTCCGGTATCAAATAAGACATATGCAGGAGTGTCAAATATAAAAAGCGTACCAGTAAATGCGGCATTGGAGGTCTGAGCCCCCTGAAGCACTGCTTTGGGCTGTCAGTCTCTACCACTGCCCTGACCACCCTGGCTCTCCCCTACCAGCTCCTTTGCATGTACTGGTACTTGCTAGCCCTGAGTCTCCTGCAATGGACTATCCTGCTCGAGCATCGGTAGCATATTTCACCAGACACTCTGCTACCTTGTGATCTGGTTGCTTGCAATGGAAGCAGTTGCATGTAGATCTATGACATACTCCCGTGTGTCTCTTCTTACATATCACACAGGAGGGGATCGTACTCCCAGAGCTCTTTCCCCCACTCTACCCAGCTGGTTGTACCACATTGTGGCTCTGAGTACTCTGAGATCTCTGTCCTCTAGATGAATATCGGTGTCTTTGCTCCGACTGATATCCCTGATCACGGCCCTACTGGCCTCCCGATACCATCTTTGTCTTGGCCCTCTTAGGCTCTCTTGGATGTCTTTCATCCATATACTCCATCCCTTTGGCAGCCTCTGCTATCTGCCTCATAGTGGTCAAACTTAATATTGCCACTACTCTATTGATCGTGGGTCGCAACCCATCCAAAAACTTCCTCTCCAACGCCTCCTCTTCCTGACTCTGGGAAGGCGTGTATCTACTCAAGTCCTTAAAC
>CAODLS011851430.1:0-10943 GCA_948243855.1 Flueggea neowawraea | reverse complement strand
TTTACCGGGCAACTAGATATTCATCCTGATTAGAATCATAATTTTTAAATTTATTCTGTTAATTTTATATATTTTGATAAATTTTTTAAAATTACACACACTATCAAAAATTTAAGTGTGTCTAGCAACAAGTATAAATTAAAAACACTCACTACTAGTTAAAAAGGCGCTAAACAGAGTACTCTACAAACAACTCAAAACAGAAACAAAATCTTTCTCTCTCTTCTCTTTGCTCTATCTCCTTTCTTTCCCTTTCTCTCACTCCTCACTTTCCTCCCTCTCTACTATACATCACAAGTCAACCTATATCTCTGTCGATCTAAATATAGATGATCTCTAGATAATTTTTTAATATTTCAAATCACGAAAATAATAAGGTTCCACCAAGAACGCAAAAGCTCTGATTCAGCTCGCAAACCAGATCGTACAAAACCAATTTATAGCTTCAAAGGCTAGTTTATTACATATCTCATGTAATAGTTTATAGTATGTTTATAACTTATCTAGAAAGTTGTTTAATGTTGTTAAAATAGTTTGAGACATCTTTACACTATGTTTAATTAGAATTATATATAACTAATTTAAAATTTGTATATCTTTTACAAGAATGAAGAACATACATTTTTTGGTTCATTATAATGGTGAATGAGATGATAGCTTCAAATATTCAAAATACAAGATCATAGGCTTAGTCACGACAGCAATTATGAATTGCTAACTAAATAGATATATACAACATATAAACAACATATATACATTATATATACAACAAATAAACAACCTATATACAATATATAAACAACATGTATACAACATATATACATTATATATACAACAAATAAACAACCTATATACAATATATAAACAACATGTATACGATATATATACATTATATATACAACAAATAAATAACATATAGACAAAATATAAACAATAGATATACAACATATAAATAACATGTATACAACGCATATACATTATATATACAAAATATAAACAATATTTTGTATATATTTGTTTATATATTGTTTATATGTTGTATATGTTGTTTATATGTATAAACAACATATATACACCATATATACAATATACAAACATAAATAGGCATTTTATGAACAACATATAAACAACATATATACAATATATATACAAAATATATACAACATACAAACACACATACAACATATAAACAAAACAGAACAACATCAACAAAAAATCAACAACATTCCAATATCATATAAACAAGAGTCCATGAATTTGAAAATATGTATTTGTGAATTTGAAAATATTATTTGTGAATTAAAAATATGTATTTGTAAATTTAAAAATATCGAAAAGTGAATCTGTAATATGCAAAAGCAGTCGGTGCGATATAAATATTGTAAAGTATTGTATGTGTATGATGTAATTACCACTGCAAGATAAGGGAGAGTAAGTGGTCGGGGTTGGAGGAACTTCTAGGGTTGTTTACAAATTCACGGAGCCCATAATCACATTTATAGATTTCTGTGGCCCATGTTCAATATTTTGACAAAATTTTCAAAATTACACTCATACGCCCACAAATTTATAAATTACTTTTTTATGGATCATGTTTTGAATTTTTTTTAAACTTGTTTATAATTTGTTTAAAATATCCTTATTTTTCAGACTTGTTTAAAACTTATTTATATGTTGTTTAAATAATTTTAAAACTTGAGTGTTGTTTGTATATTGTTGATATTTTATTTATATGTTATATTTCTGCTTATTTATATATTGTTTTGCACATGTAAAAAATATATAAATAACATATAAATAATGTATCAACAATATATAAAAATATAGATTTGTTTATATATTATTCTCAACATAGAAATAATATATAAATAAGATACTAACAATACGTAACAACATTCAAATAATATATAAACAATAAACAATATAACATGTCCGTACATAATAAACAAACTGTCTGAGAATCTGAAAAGTGACGCACTTACGGTTGAAATATTAAAAAGTGTATTTGTAATGAGAAAAACCGGTATGTACAGAGTAAATTTTGTAAACTTTGTTGGTGTATCGTGTAATTACCACGAACCTTTAAGACTAAACCAACCTGGTTGGGTTCAGGAAAGGGAAAAGTGGTAATTACGTGATAGACCTAAAAAACTTTATAATATTTATTCCGTACGGACAACATATACTTATTACATATACACTTTACAATATTTCATTCGTACGGACGTGACTTTTCAGATTCACGGATATGTATTTTCAAATTCATGAAGTCTTGTTATATGTTATTGGTATGTTGTTAATGTTTTTCTGTATTCGTAAATTCAAGGCGTCATGTTTATATGTTATTTATTATTTATATATTGTTCGAATGTTGTTATATATTTCATCCGTATGCTTGTGACTTTTCAGATTCATGGATATATATTTTCAAATTCATGGAGTCTTGTTTATAGGTTGCTGATGTCTTTCTGTATTTGTAAATTCAAGGAGTCTTGTTTATATGTTATTTATATATTGTTTATTGTTTATATATTGTTCGAATGTTGTTATATATTATTCATATCTTATTTATATGTTGAAAACAATATATAAACAGGGTATCAACAACAAATCAAACAACAACAAATCAAAGTTGTTTGATTTGTTGTTGATACCCTGTTTATATATTGTTTTCAACATATAAACAATAAATCAACAATATATATCTTGTATATATGTTATCTATATGTTGAAACAATATATAAATAAATTTGTAATTTATGTGTTGTTGATTTGTTATTTATATATTGTTGATATCTTGTTTATATATTATTTTCAATATATAAACAACTTATAAACAAGATATCAATAATGTATAAACAATATTCAAGTTTTAAAATAAGAAACAACATTTAAACAATATAAAACAAATCTTCAACAAATCCAAAAAATAAACAGATTTTAAATAAATTCTAAACAAATTTTAAATAAGTTTTAAACTATTTTGTGAAAATGTTATTTATAAAATTGGTGTCATAATCTTAAAATTTCTATCAAAATATTAAAAGTAAACCTCATGAATTACAAATTTAGGCAGCATGTATCTGAAAATGGCTCAAGGGAAAATTGCAGTTGGCCTCATATTGGCAGTTTGTCGATTTTTCATAATGGGCTGTTGGGGCTGGTTGGTTTTGGCAGTATATATAGAGTTAATCATACCGAGTATCATAATTAAAATTTAAATTTTGATAAAATTTATCGATAATTTAGTAATTATTTGAATGACATATTTTTAAGTTTAAGTTTCTCTTATGGCATTTTTTAATTTTGATTCTTAAAAATGCTACCCAACACTAAACACGGTTTTGAATTTTTTTCTCTCTTCTCTTTGCCTAGAAATTACCTCCGTCATACACGCGATTTAGATTGATCAACATGAAGCTTTATCACCGTCATCTTTATGCAGATCAGTTATATTTTTCTAGATATTGAGAGGAGAGCATGCCAAGAAGAGAGCGGAATATTTTTGACGGACAGAGAGAGAAAGACATTAAATATTGTTCTTGAGAAAACAAATGGTAGTTTCAATTCTTATTATGAATTTTGTATTATTTTGAATTTAATTATAATCCTAATTACTTACGATTGTTTTAGTTATTGATCTAGAGTGGGTAGTTTCAGAACTAGTTTGTTTTTGTAAACTTTTGAGATTTTTCATTATGTAAAGATTCTACACTTTAAATAGTTCTTTAGCATTCTGTTTGGAACAAATAAATCCAAAATTTAGAATTTATTTGTAAATGAATTCCAAGTAAAATTTATTTACAAATGAATTATCTTGTTTGATATGTTATTACTTAAAATATAGAATTCAATTGAATTTCTTATAATCATGTTTAGAACAAATCAAGAATTAAAAATTCATTTCAATCTATTTTCTAATATACCCTTCATTAAATTAGGATAAAATATTTTTTTATAATTGTTTGTTCTTACTGTTTTTATTTTGCCATGAGAAAATTCAATGGGATTCTGAGTCAAGAATATTTCTTAGTGCCTTTCTCCGAACTAAAATTTAAAATTTGAATGGCGTCAGTTTCCAATTCATTCCTGCTTGAAAAATTAAGGCCTTGAATCATTTTCCTTCCAATGCATAAATGTAGTACTTGTTGCAGGCTAATCACGCCCTCTTGGAGGAGGTTAGAGAAATAAATCAAAGACTGATAGACACAGTAGTCGATATAAGTGATGAAGATGTTGACCACACTGCCGCTGCTGCTGTTGCTGATGGGGGTGAAGAAACTATTGTCAAGTGTTCTTTTAGTGCTGTAGCTCTCTGTCCAAGCTTGAAATCACAGTATTCATCGGCACAAATGGTGGGTTTCAGACCTTAGCATATTCTTCTGATATTTCTGTAATGCGTCGAATAATCTAATGTATGTTTTTATGCAGTCACCAATTCAGCCACTTCGGTTGCTCGAGCAATTCAGGTCGGAAGGTGAAGAGAAGGCTTCAGACGGTGAAGAAAGGTAGAAGAAAGACAGGCAGGGAGGAGAGAGTATTATTGGTATAAGATATAAAGAGAAGGAATATTATTGATATGTAAATTTTCTTGTGGAATTCATTTGGAAATCCTACTTATTTTAGTGGGAATTGGTTTAGTTATGTTCAATTCCACAGAATTCAATTCGTAGAATTAAATTCTCTGGTTTTTTGTCTTCCAAACACAAAAATTTGGAATTACAATAAATTCTACAAAATTTTGTAAAATTCATTTGTTTCAATGAGTGGGTAAGTTATTAATTGTTAATTAGTAATCAATAACTAGCAAAAAGGGGGAAAACTGAAATTAAAAATGACATATTTTTTCAAGAAATGCCTGAGCACCTATAATACAATAAACCTTAAAAAGAAACAAATCAAAAAATCATATACAATTGAAACAAATTTTATTGTAGTATATTGCCAATAAAATTTATACCAGACAATACTTATTCTATATATAATAATGTACTTGATATTCGACTAAAATAGCTTGTTATGAAATCACCAAGATGATAGAGGAGGGATGCTCTGTTCATTTTTGAAAAAAATTTGAAGGATCAACACAAGTCTTCACCCGAGCCAACCTGACAAAAAAAATTTTAAAATACTTGGTTCCCTAAATACTAACACGTTTATAACTGGTATTTTCTGATAGATTGTTAGTGCCAATATCAAGATCTCTATAATTGAGATATACTTCTCTTAAATTTTTGGAGACATAGGGAGTCATGTAGTTGTAAATCTTTCTGATCCAACTTATGTGCTGTTGAGCTGCTTATGTTCCGTGCCCATCCTAGTTAACATAATACGTTATCATGTATAGATTCCCGGCTCTATGTGGGAATGGAATACTTGTTTCTGCAATCTCACCCATTTTCCCTCCATATGGAACCATATAAAATGTTGAATTCTTTATTTCTTTATCTGAAAACCATTTCAATAGGCCTTCTGATGCTGCTTCTGGCATGGGTTCTTTGATGTTGTCCGATTTAGATTTGAATGTTCAGTAGCGATTCTTGTTGTATTGGTACTATTGAGCAGAACATCCAAGGATGTATTTCTTGGGTACCCGGCGAGAGATAGTTTTGACTCTATCTAACTCATCTCATTGCAATCCGCTTTTTTCAAACCAAGCTCAGGAAACCTTTCTTCCATTAATGAAAGGAGGCTATCAATTCCACCAAGATACAAGGAAACAAATAGAGCAAATCTTGTTGAGTTTAAATTGAAAACTAAAGCATAAATGCTTATTTCATTAGGAAGCTCATATGCAACATATTGCCACTTGTTGAGAAGATGAGTCGTTGCATTTTGTTCTAAACTTTTTGTGAAACTAAAAAATGTCACTGTAGGAGGGACAAGAACCAAATTCACCTTCCAGGCAATAACTACTCCGAAACTATTTCCTCTACTCCCTCGAATCGCCCAAAACAAATCTTCCCCCATGGAAGCTCTATCAAGAATTCTTCCATTCACATCAACTAAGCTTGCATCAAGGATGTTGTCTGCTGTAAGGCCATATTTATGCAACAAAAACCCGTACCCACCTCCATTGCAATGCCCGTAAACTCCTACAGTAGGACAAGTACTTACAGGGAATGCTATGGTCCTAGGTTTCTCTGCAATTCTATAGTACAATTCTCCTAAAGTTGCTGCAAACTCCACCCATGCGACTTTGCTTTCTACATCAACAGTGATGTTTCTAAGATTGATTAGATCAATGTAACATTCTTAAAAAAAAAGAGAGAAGAATAATAATAATTTTGGAGTTTAATTGGAGATTAAGTTGTGACTTTAACCATCATGTGGACCATTGGTAGAATCATTAAGAAATTCAGGGACTAAAACAGCTTCTTTGCCACCTCACCACTTTAAAAAACATAACTCTCTCTCCTGCAGCCATTTTAACCCCTAACCACCACCTTCATTTCTTTCTTCCATCTTCACTCACTCTCCTCCTATTTTCTTTGTTTTTTTGACTTAATTTCCTACTCCTTTCACCATTCCCACTTCTTGTTCAACTTACCCACACCTAGACTTGCATGCATTGATGTTTTGGAGCAAAAAGAAAGGTCTTCGAGTTGGGCATTTAGTAAATCCGAATTTTATTGGTAAGAATTCTTGACTTAGGTTGTTTAATTTAAGGTTTTCACTTGAGGAATTAAAATATTGTGATATTGTTTTGTTGTGGGTAGTGAATTGATAGATTAATTTTGGAGTTTTGGTGTTTAGGGTTAGAAAAATTATGGAGAGAAATATTATTCCGAATTTAATAAAATTGATGCAAATATTTTAGTTATTCTAAGAGTGTAACATCTTGTCCATTTCTTTGGTGTTCGAGCATGTTTGAGTTGGTTTTTGATTTTGATTTGTTGTTGAGCCATTGATTTGGTGATTTGAGTGATGAATGTTGAAAGAATTAGGTTGATTATTGACCCTTTGATCTTGTTGGGTGATCGATCGATCGATCAAGTGAGGCATTTTCGGCCAAAGAAAGTCACTTTTTTAGCCTACACGGACAAGCTCTATGACCGTGTCGTTCTTCCTTTGACCGTGTCTTGATTTGGTCTGACACACGGCCACAGGTTTGTGATCGTGTCTTACCCGACTTTCCTGTGTCTTCCTTGTTTTGGCCAAAACATCGCCGTTTCACTTAGGCTGTGTTTATAAAACCCTCTTACCCGATCCTTCTTCGTCTTCCTTCATTCCACTTCATGTTTTTCACCCAAAACTGCCTCAAATCCTCCTTCTCTTGCCTCCCATTGGTTGTTCTTGCATTCTTGAGGTAAGAGTATCATTTTATCTTGGTTTCTGTTTCATTTTTATGCATTTGTTCTTGTTGGGAGCTTGTTGAACGAAGATGAGTTTCTTTGAACTAGGGTTTCGGATTTGAACTTATTTATGGTGAATGTAGGTTAGATTTTTGTTGTTTGTTGATGTATCTAGCTTGGAAGAGGCCGAATTTGTGATTGGTTTGGTGTTTTGAAGGAGCATGGATGTGGGTTTGATTTTGGGTTTGATAAATTCGGTTTTGATGAAAAAACGTGGGGTTTTTAGGTTGTTTGGTGAAATGGTTGGTAGATTCATGTTTAGGAGAGTGATTAGAGTGATTAGAGTCAATGTGGGTAGGTTAGAACGTTGGATTTCGGTCGGTTCAAGATTTGGGACTTTTTTGTGTAGTTTTCTGCCGAATAGTTTGAAAGTGTAATTTTTGTGATTCTGGATATATTGAGGATCAAAACTGATATTTGGCATGTCAGGGACTAATTTGTAATTTTTGATAGTTTGGGGACTAATTTGGGAATTATGACTATTTGGAGGACTAGTTGGTAAGTTGAGGATATTTTAGGGACTAAATTATAATTTTACAAAATTTGAGGGACCAAATTTTTATTTTACATCGAGATTCGATTTTGAGAGATAAGTTTAGATACTCGATTGAAATGGGTTTTCAGATGAGCGTCTGCATCTGGGTTGCATATCATACATTCAGTACTACCACAATACCAATATCACTTTTTTTTTTTACTTTGTCTTATATAACTTTGTTTCAATTTAGTTTGATATCCGAGGTAACCAACCATCCACCGATGTTTGTTGCTTGTTCAACTTTGCTTTGTGACATGTGCTCCTGGTCCGAGATTTGGATTTTTGGCTTGATGTCCAACTGAGTGAAATGACAGCTTCAAACACATAGGTTGTGTCTTCTAAATTCTATGTTTTTGTTGTGTTTGGCATTTCTATGAAAATAGAATTACTAATGGCTTGGCTAATGAATAATCCGAATTATGTGATTATTAATGTTTGGTTTTCGTTTCTGATAAATAATATTTATATATGGTATATAAATATTTTATGCAAATTTACTTAGTATATAGAATATTTATATAAGGTTTATAAATATTCTCTGTAAATTGATTTCTACTTGGCATGTGTGCTTGCTATATATACGGTATAAATATATATATACTTTGATATGGGCACATGTGCTACGTAGGGTAAACGTAGTCTTTGGTATACCAATGCGCAGTCAAGGCCCAATTATTAGGGTTTATGGTAGTTGTGTGTCTGGCCAGATGCACGTACTCAGTATCAGCTTGGTGGCGGAGTCCACCCTTATTATTTATATCTATCAGTCAGTTTTATGTCACATATCCTTTTCATATATACAATATATGGTATATATATATATATATATTATATGTTTCTGTCTGTTGTTTGCTTTGGTTGCGAACGATTTCAAAATAGATTTTCGAATTATTATTTTGTATCGGTGCGTATATGTATATACACTTATATCTACATGAGACATTTTTGAAATGTTTTCAAAAATTTTTGTGAGGCCTGGTGCCGCTCTGGAGTGTCGTTTTCTCACTAGGGATTCTTACCCATTTTCTTCCGTTTCTTGTCGATTCTCCTTTATCTTATTTCTCAGGTTCTCTTTGGCATTTAGCAACCGTCTAGCATCTTGCTCCTAGTGAGACGTTCCATTTGATAGTGAGTGCCCTCTTGTTTCGAGTTCTTGTTGTTTTTTATTAGAGCTCTACACTAGGATGCTGTTGGGTTACCGAGTCACATTTTGTCTTTTGGATTTATACTTATTCTCTGTTTTACTTATTACTCAACTAATATTACGATTTCGTTTTGTATAACTTATTATATATGCATATGATTTCAGTATAAAGTGCTTTATATTTTATAAATGGTTTAACAACAGTTTTAAACGAGCAGGTTGGGTAGAATGTCTCATCTTTGAGGCTTGTGTGAGATGGGCCAGACTTCCATAAACGGTCTGCCTTGCACGCCGGTCATGGCCCTGAAATGGGTTGTAACAAAGAGTGTTTAGGTGGTATTAATTTAATTAGAACCTAGATATGTTAAGAATTGTTGCATGCATGTGATGGTTTGAGACTTTGGAATTGTGGTTGGTGAAATTTTTAGAGGAAGTGTTATGTTAATTGGATTATAATCATCCTATTTGCTGTTAAGATAATTAAATGGAAATAAAGAAAGATAAATTTCCATTAACAAGATTATACACCTAAGAATAAATTACCGATGCAGGAGATATATAAAAATTTGGGCTATGGAGAATGTTTATTATTTGTAGGACTTGAATGAAGTCGAATTATGTTATTGGGGAGAGTTACATAAATAGGAAAGCATATTATTTATGTAATGAATTTAGTTAGGCATTCTTGGTAAGGGGAAATTTCATTTGTTGTATTTGTAAATAAATTGGTATTGACTTAGATACATAATTTGTTGTATTAGATTCTGCAGAGTGTATTGAGTTCGATTGTACTTAGCTCGGAACGTTTGGAATATTGGTGAATAACTTGTATACATTTCTTCTTGCTTGCTTATTATTTAATGATTGGTTTTAATCAATGTTTTTAAGATGACTTAAGTATAGTTTTGAAGTTTACGAGTGTTTGGAGTTTGTCAAGCCACTTGGTTTTCAAACATTGATTTTCGGGTTGTGAGAAAGTTTTGATGCATTAAAAGGATTTTTAAATGAGCAAAGTGATAAGAACTTATTACGATTGAAATTGGTTTTTAGACAAGAAAACATCTTTGTGTTTTTTGTCTGTATGTGTTGGATAACGTGTAGAAAAAATGCAACGAAATTTTTAAAAATTGTACACATTACCAAATGCCAAGATCCATGCAAACAATCGATACATACAATAAAGAAGGAGTTGCGAATGTTTACCTCGTAAAAGAATCGAATAACTGTGAAGAACACGATTGAGTCACAAACTTGTTGATCCTTTTCATGTTTGGCGAGTCACTCCACAACACCAAAAGTATGGTGTCTTTATTGGTATCCACACCACGTTGGTCCATAATCACAACTAGGAGTTTCTGGCTCAGGACTGAGTTCGAATCGGTGGGCTATGAGCACTTTTATGGAGTTAGGTGTTTAGAGTTTTTGGCAAGAAGAAGGACAACAAGGGCATCAATGTTTTGCTCACCTTATGCACTACTTAGGTTGCCAAGAATTCACTTAAAAGACCTTTAAATACCTTAATCCAAATAGGGTTAGGGTTTGCTAAATACTTCCCAGAATATCTCCATGATTCTAGTCCACATCAAGTGAGATATCTTCCTATCTTGTAGGAAGATATTCTAAATCCTTTTAAGACTCATTATGTTATGACCCGTTTTTGGATCATGACCGGCATATAAGACGAACCGAACTAGAGGCTCGACCCATCTCGCACAAGCCTCAAAGAATCAGATGTTCTACCCAATTTATTCATTTTAAACATTTATTAGTCCAAAACATATAATAAATATAATTCAAAACATATAATAAAATATATAAGTAAAATATACAAAAATAGTAATATATCAAAATACTATCAAAATAACAAAAGGGTAAACTAGTATAACCAAAATACAAAATAACCCAG
>CAODLS011851078.1:0-14905 GCA_948243855.1 Flueggea neowawraea | reverse complement strand
AGTTCTTATAATCATCTATTGTTCCCTTTTTCATATCCATCTTCCTTATTAGCAATAAGTTTTTGTCTCTCCTTATGTTTTTGGCATAAAGAGCTACCTCTTCATCTTCTTCATCCTCCTTTTTATCACTTGTAACTTCCTTAGCTTTGAAGGCTAAGTTCTTCTCTTTTGGTTTAGCCTTGGAGTTTCTACTTTTCAACACAATCTCATAGTTTATGAAAGAACCAATCAAGGCACTAAAATCCATTTTATTCAAGTCTTTCGACTCTATAATTGTCATAAACATTGCATCCCATTCCTTTGGTAATGACCTTAGAATCTTCTTTACCTTATCACTACCCGAAATTGGTCTTCCAAGAGAAGCAAGTCCATTTGTGATTTCGAAGAATCTATCAAGCATACTAGTGATGCTTTCCTCTTCCTTCATTGAGAACAACTTTTAGTCATGCAACATCATATTGATCTTTGTTTCCTTAACTTGAATGGTTCCTTTGTGAGTCACCTCCAACATTTCCCATATCTCTTTGGCATTTTCACAAGATGAAATTCTATTGTGCTATTATGGATTCAATGCATAATATAAGAGTTGAGTTGCCTTGGAGTTTGTATGAAGTTTATTCCAATCTTCCTCACCAAAATCCTTATATTCTTTGAGTGAGCCATCTTCATATTTTGGAATTTTGGGACCTAGCACAATGACTTTCCAAGTTTCTATATCATAGAATTGAAAAAAAAAATGTCATCTTTTTCTTCCAATAGTTGAAGTTGGAGCCATCAAAGAAAGGAGGATGATTTACCTCATAACTTTCGACATGAGTTTCCATATTCAAAGCCATCCTGGATCTTTGACTCTTCAGATGTTAAACCACTTCAAATAAGATCACAAAGCTCTGATAGCAATTGTAGAGTCAATAACCACACTAGAAAGGGGTTGAATAATGTGGTAAGAGAAGCTTTGAATTTTCTTTGAAAATAAGTTCGATAAAAGAAATAACACCAAGAACTTATAGTTGTTCGACCAACTCGATGCCTACATCCACTACCTAAGTATCACCACTTAGGATTTTCACTATCAATCTTCTCAAAGATTGCTACTTCACTTTCTAGCTAAGTGAGAACTCTTACAAGGTTCTTGATTTTGGTTCAAGAATAAAGACCAATCTAAGGATCTTCCTTTGATCCCACTCATAATCACTCTTTTAGATGTGTTTACAAACACTCACTAATAGATTATAAGCTAGTGATACGAGCAAATGAAGAATGAAATTGAAGAACAAATACACTTGTATCAATAAATGAGAAATTCAATGCTTTGATGCTTGGTAGTTGTAAGAATTCAATGCCCATATGTTTTGTTAGTTTTTTCTGGCCTCCCAAGTATGTATTTATACTTCTCTCTTAATTTCAGACCATTGTGGGGTGTATAGTAGCCGTTGTGGTATTAAATAAGGCGCATTTAATACACTGTCAGAGTATTCTCACGTACGCGACACCAATCTTACGTACGTTACCTAACTTGATGTTCATCACACGTACGTGATAAGTACATTCACGTACGTTGATCATAGCGAATCCCCAGTTCACTTACGTGAATAACAACTGACGTACGTGACTTCTATGTTTGAACCATCCAGTAGCTTCTGTTTTCAATTTGGAGCATCTCACGTACTTGAAACTTAATCTCACGTACTTTAGATAAATGTGACGTACGTGAATTTTTATGCTTGCATACGTGAACAATCAACACTTGACCGTTGCTTCAACTGTTTGTCTCGATCCGCGTGAAATTCAAACAAACATGCTCTGAACTGAAATCTTTGTTTTGTCTTGTATGCCTAACGTACGTGACTTCTGATGTCACACGTACATGTGGGTTAATGACTTTAATTGATTCAAGACTTTAATTTTCCTGCTTTAATTCTGATCGTATTTCACATACTTTTGATATCTCTCACGTACGTGACATTCTTTGACGTATGTGAACATTGCCTAACGTACGTGATGACCACTTCTTCTATCTTCTATTTTAGGTCATGGTCGAACTCACGTACTTAAGACTACATTGACGTACGTGACATGAACACACGTACGTGACTTTGGACACACGTACGTGAATCTTCCTCAGGTCAAATTTTGCACTTTGTTCATCATCAAAACTTAGAGGAATCTCAATGTTGACCACCCTTGGTCCAACATAAACCTCAAATGTTGTAGTTACTGGTACACTCTCTATTTATAGTACTCCTGCATATGTGTTATTTGACACTGGTGCATCTAGTTCATTCATCACTCTGCATTTTATTGAGCATGTTAAGTTAGCATTGTGTCCTTTGCACAAATTGATAGAGGTTTCATCATATTTTGGTAGTAGGATGATTACTGACTCTGAGATTTGGGAGTGTGTGACTTTCTTTTATGGGCATGAGTTGGTAGTCGGCCTCATCTTATTGGATATAAGAGAGTTTGATATCATTCTGGTATGGATTGGCTTTCTGATTGTCATGCTACGTTCGATTGTTTTGCCAAGAAGGTATGTTTTCGATCGCCTGGTCAGGCTGAGTTCTGCTACCAAGGCAAGTGAGACAGTGTTGTAAAGAGTTATGTGTCAGCAGTTAGAGCTGAGAAGATGATTCGTCGAGGATTTGAGGCATATTTGGCTTTTCTGCTCATTGAGCCCTAGGGATCAGAGTTGAGAGTGGGAGATGTATTGGTGGTTCGAGAGTTTTTTGATTTATTTTCAAAGGAATTACCAAGACTTTTTCCTGAGCGGGATATTGAGTTTGTTATAGACGTACAGCTTGGTATTGATTCGATATCGATCCCACAGTATCGGATGGCACTAGCAGAGTTGAGGGAGTTGGAGACTCAGTTGAGGGAGTTGTTAGACAAAGGATTTGTTTGACCGAGCATTTCACCTTAGGGTGCGCCGATCTTATTTGTAAAGAAGAAGGATGAGAGCCTTTGTATGTTCATCAATTGCCACCAGCTTAACAAGATAACGGTGAAGAACCGATATCCACTTTCAAGAATAGATGATCTATTTGACCAGTTACAGGGTGCATAGTTGTTCTTTAAGATCGACTTGATGTCGGGATATCATTAGTTAAGGATTAGAGGTGAGGATATCCGAACTAGATATGGTCACTATAAGTTTTTGGTGATGTCACTCGGGTTGACAAATGATCCTGCAACATTTATGGATTTGATGAACAGGGTGTTCAAACCGTATCTAGATTGTTTCATCATTGTCTTCATCGATGACATTATGATTTGCTCGAGGAGTGGGAAAGAGCATGAGGACCATTTGAGGCCAGTGTTGAAGACTTTGCGAGAACATCAGCTTTATGCTAAGTTCTCAAAGTGTGAGTTCTGGCTCGAACAAGTAGCATTTCTTGAACACGTGGTGTTGAGAGATGGTATTTTGGTTGATCTAAAGAAGGTAAAAGTTGTACTCCATTGGCATAATCTTAAGACCGTGATATAGATTCGAAGTTTCCTTGGTTTAGCAGAGTATTATAGGTGGTTTATCCAAGATTTCTCTAGGATTGCAGCTCCTATGACTCAGTTGACACAAAAGGGAGTTAAATTTTTTAGGTCTGATAGATGTGAGGGGAGTTTCCAAAAGTTGAAGAAATGTCTCACAAGTGCGCCTGCATTGGTCTTACCGTTGGGTTCTGGAGGCTTTGCGATGTATTGCGATGCATTGAGAGTTGGTCTAGGTTGTTTATTGATGCAATATGACAAAGTAATCACTTATGCATCAAGACAAATTAAAAGGCGTGAACATAACTATCCAATGAACAATCTAGAATTGGCGGCAGTGGTATTCGTAGTCAAGATCTGGAGACATTATCTGTACGGAGAGACTTTTGAGATCTTCCAGATCATAAGAGTTTGAAGTATATTTTCGGAAGCGAGACCTCAATATGAGGCATAGATGTTGGCTAAAGTTGCTGAAGGATTATGATTACACCATATCATATCATCCTGGCAAGGCTAATATTATTGTCGATGCTCTGAGTAGAAAGTCGGTAGGTAGCTTAGCTCATATCTCTGGCAATGTCTGATGGAGTATGGGGTTGAGTTATAGTTCGATGATTCAAGGGCATTGTTTGGCCATGTTGAGGCGAGACCTATTTTATTGGATCATATTAGAAAGGCTCAAAAAGAGGATTCTAAGATTCAGAGTTTGATTGAAAAGGTTAAATCCTCTAAGATACCGAGATTTGGTGTTGATGATTTCAGAGTTCTCTAGTTCGGTTTGAGGTTGTGCATACCATCTTCGGGTGTCCTACACAAGAAGATTATGACTGAGGGCCATAGTTCCACTTATTATGTACACCCGAGATACATTAAGATGTATCAGGATCTTCAAGAGTCCTACTGGTGGCCAGGGGTGAAAAAGAACATCAGTGAGTTCATCAGTCAGTGTTTGACCTATCAGCAATTAAGTTTGAGCACCAATGACCTTCTGGATTGCTACAGCAGATGCTACTTCCAGAGTGAAAATGGGATCGCATCACCATGAATTTTGTAGTTAGATTGCCGAGGACATCTGCTGGGTATGATTCCATTTGGGTTATTATTGACCGTTTGATGAAGCCAACATATTTTCTCCCTGTCAAGACGACATATGGAGCAGCATGCTTGGTGAAGTTATATGTTGACAGGATTGTATGCTTGCATGGTGTTCTAGTCTCTATAGTGTCAAATAGAGGACATCAGTTTACTTCACAATTTTAGCATAAACTACAAGAAGAGTTGGGTACTCGATTGGATTTTAGTACAACCTTTCATCCTTAGACTGATGGTCAGTTTGAGTGCACAATTCAGACTTTAGAAGATATTTTGATAGCGTGTGCTATAGATTTTGCTTAGAGTTGGGATTCTCATTTCCCTCTGGTAGAGTTTGCATACAATAATTTGTACCAATCTAGTATTGGGATGGCACCGTATGAGGCACTTTATGGTAGAAAGTGTAGATCTCCTCTATGTTGGGCCGAGGCCAGCGAGAGAGAGCCATTGGGGCCAGGACTTATTTTGGAGACTATTAAGAAAGTCAAGTTGATCCATTAGAGGATCCTGACTACTCACAGTCATTAGAAGAGTTACGCTAAACATTTGGAGTTTGTAGTTAGAGACCATTTATTCCTTAAGGTATAGACAATGAAGGGTGTTATGAGATTCGGGAAGAAAGGCAAGTTGAGCCCGAGATATATTGGTTCGTTTGAGATTATCGGCCGAGTTGGAGTCGTGGCTTACAAGTTGGCATTACCGCCTCAGTTTGGTTATGTCATCTAGTGTTTCACACCTCACTTCTGAGGAAGTATGTCTCTGATCTGTCGCATGTTCTGGCACCACAATCGGTTGAGGTTAGGACCGACTTGTCCTATGATAAGGTTCCATTGAGGATTATTGATTGTCAGGTCAAGAGACTCTGGAACAAAGAGAGAGCTTCAGTGAAGGTGATTGGGAGGCACTATTCAGTTGAGCAAGCCATTTGGGAGGCCAAGGATGAGAAGCAACACAGATATCCACACTTGTTCGACCATACAGATTCATAGGTTGGTACCTTCTGCCTTTGTTCCAGTTCATCTCCTTTTTGTATCTTTTGTCTCTGTCACTGTTCATACATACTTAGCATCTCTATCTCTGTATTATGTCTCTGCATCTGTTTTTGCATACTCTGGCATGATATTTCTCTATTATGAGCTCGAGTGAGCTAGATCTATTGTAGATTCATAGATTGGACTTCTATGATTTGTCTGTTGATCTTTGAGATTTTGATTTGGGTAGGGTACTTGGACTTCATATCGGTTGTCGAGATCTTGAGTTACCCCGATTTAGATATTTGGGTTTGATCTTAGCTTAGATTTGGCTTATCTAGAAATTCGAGGACCAATTTCTTTTGAGAGAAGAAGTATGTAATACCCCATCGAATTTTCATAGGATACCTGAAGCATTCTGGTTGATTCTGTAGTGAGTCTGGGTTTTTGATCCTGGGGATGTTGGTATTGATGATCCTAAATCGAAAATGCCTTAGAAGGGGAGTTTGGTGATCATAAGGCAAAAAGAAAGCCTGCAACGTGAGTTGTATTTCTTCTAAGCGTGTTAGAAAGGGTAGGGTTTAAAGATCATTCGATGCAAACCCATCAGCGCGCTTTCTATATGCTTTACGCACGCCATGTAACTTGCATTGTGGGAAGTGTAATCCGCATTGATAGTAGATCTGGATTTGGACCGAAAGTCAAGGGTGTCGTTTATGCACATTTTACATTGTATAACACACGTTATACCCTTGTAACGTGCGTAGTATAAAGCGTAATGAGCGTTAAAAGCCTATTCTGGGCAAATTTTGGGTGAAACGCAGCGTTATGGTGAGGGGGGTTATAAATATCCACATTCGTCCTCTTCTTCGGCCATAACTCACCTCACCTACCAAAACGTCTCACAAATTAATTACTCTTCATTCTCCAACGTCTCCCATTGCTTCTACTTGGATTCTTGATGTAAGAACGTCATTTAATCCCCTATTTTCTTCATTATTACTTCTCATTTATTCATTTAGGGTTTTGAACAAATTTGGGAATTTGGTTCTGATTTTTTATTTTCTGTTGCAATAGGAGTTAAATGTGGTTGGTTTATGGTTGTTAGAGGTTGAAATGGAAGGATTTCAAGTTCGATTGTGGTTCATTTTGAAGTTGAACGAAATGGGTTGCTCTTGAGCTAGGGTTTCAGTTTTTGATGGATTTCTTGTTGAATTTGGAGTTGTTCCTAACATATCTTGCTAGATAGGAGTTATAAATGCTTGGATTTGAGTTGGGCATTATAGATTAATGGGTTATTTCTATAGGCTCAAGAAATATGAATTTCATATTGCAAAATCTAGTTGATTTTGAGTTTGTTTGTTTAATTTGATGTTGGAATCTTGCTTAATAGGTTGATTATAGTCAATGTGGGTGATTAAGTTCGATTTCAATCGATTGAATCAGATTTAAGGACTAATTTGGTAATTTTCCATTTGAGGACTATTGATGGTATTTGGTATTGGGGACTATAGTTGGATTTTGAATTATTTAGAAGGCTAATTAACCTACCTCGAGGATTTTGAGGGTTAATGTATGATTTTTGGAGTGTTAAGGGTTGTATTATGAAATTGGAATATTTTGGGGACTAAATCATAATTTGCCAAGTCTCGGGGACTAAATGGTAATTTTACAAAAGTTGAGGGACCTAAATGTTTTTTCACGTAGATTCCAATTTTCTTGGTTTTAGAGTTAGATCTTTGTCCGGAATAGAATTTTCGTCGTCGATCGAGTGTCTACATTTCCATTGCATCTCATGCATTCGGTACTGCCACAGTGCCAACATTTTGTTTTTTATGTTTGTGATATTTGTATAAGTTTTAGCTTCTTGTTCCTGCCAGCACGACCAACCATATATTAATGGCGTTTCACTATATCTTTTGCTTTGAATACCAGGTGAGTGAAATGACAGTTTCAAACACACGAGCTGCCTCCTAAATCATATGTTTTTGTTTATGTCTGACGTGTTTATGAAAATGGAATAATTAATGATTGACTAATTAATAATCCGGATTATGTGATTATTATTTTATAAGATTTATGTTTCTGAAATTTAAAATATTTATATACGGTTTATAAATATTTTCTGTAAGATGATTTTAAATATATATGGTCAATATATATAAATACTTCAATATGGGACACGTGTGCTACGTAGGGTGAAACGTAGTCTTTGGTACCATTACGTAGTCAAGGCCCAGTTATAGCATGTATACCTATGTATATACTTATATCTATAGGCGGTAGTTTTGAAATGTTTTCAAAAAAAAATTTTGTGACGATGGAGTGTCATTTATTCACTAGGAATTCTTACCCCCTTTTCTCTGTTTATTGTCTACTTTCCATTATCTATTTTC
The DNA here is from genome assembly GCA_948243855.1 of Flueggea neowawraea. NCBI lineage: Eukaryota > Viridiplantae > Streptophyta > Magnoliopsida > Malpighiales > Phyllanthaceae > Flueggea > Flueggea neowawraea. Next base: position 6,963 of record CAODLS011851078.1, on the reverse strand, counting down.
TTAGGTTCACTTTTGGCACTTGGCAACCGCCTGACATCTTGATCCTAGTGAGGCCTTCCACTTAATAGTGAGTGCCCTTTTGTTTCGGGATCCTTTGTTTTTTGTTAGAGCTCTACACCGGATTATTGTTGGTTATCAGTTCTTATTTTGACTTTTGGATTTATACTTGATTTTGTTATATTTTTGTATTCACTAATATTATAATTTATTTGGTATAAATTATATTTCATATATTCATATAATTTCAGTATCAAATGTTTTACACTTATTAAATTGTTTAATAATTGTTTTATTAAATAATTTGGGTAGAATGTCTGATCTCTGAGGCTTGTGCGAGATGGGTTGGGCTTCCATAGACGGTTCTCTTCATATGCCAATCATGGCCCGACTTTGGGTCGTGACATATGTAATACCCCTCAAATTTTGACAAGATCTTTTGTAGCTTTCTGTTCAATCCTAATTTGGTACGTTCAATTTCGATCTGATCCATTAGTGTTCGGAGATGTTGATTAGAGGTTGGCGGTGTTTCGGTAATTCAATGTTGTTTGAGCATGTATTTGGTTACTCGAGTAAGAATGGGTTTTAATCGAGTGAACGTGGGTGAAGATGTTGTTTTGAGCCCTTGGATGTGAGTTTACTCGAGTGACTCTCGTGTTACTCAAGTAATCTCAGGTTGAATCACACAAGTAATGGGTTGTGTCACTCGAGTGAGTTCATATTCCATCATTTTTCTGGAAATGAGACTTACTCGAGTAACTTTTAGAGTTAGTCGAGTGAGAGAGGCCAAAATTCTTCCTGGAGCAAGACTTACTCGAGTAACTTTTTGAGTTACTCGAGTAAGTGCTGAGAAAAGGCTGATACTCAGTTAAACGATGCAGTTTTGGGGTAAGGTTCTATATATACCCCGTTGAACCAAGTTTGGCCTACATAAAAATTCCCTCTAAGTTTTGATGATTTAACAAAACAATTGAAAAAGTTAAGTCATGCAGTTTGACAAAGATAAAGAAATTCTGAAGTGTTCCATAATGGATACAATGCGCGTAATACCATATACTATGCGCGTAGTACCGCGTTAATCAGAAGACAGAATGATCCAATTTTCTTTTGTGTGCATTATACGAGAAGGAATTAATGTAGTAAAAAGGAAATTCATTCAGGTAACATATTATGTGCGTAGTATGGAATACTATGCGTGTAGACGAGTCGTAAATTCAAACTGGAAGGAAATATGTGTGTAGAAGGAAATAGCTTTATTTTCTTACTATTCACGTAGTAAGAGATACTATGCACGTAGACGAGCATGACAGGCTGTTTGCAGCAAGTGACAAATTATATTATGTTGTGTCAGAAATTCAAAAAGGGAATATTTGCTGGCAGATCAAATTAAATCAGAAGATCACGTTCTACGCACGTAGAACCGGTGTTATGCACGTAGATCTGGGTGAGCTGGACTATAAGACAATTCTAAGATGCTCATTGGGAATTTCAAATTTGAATATTCCCTTACACCATATGACGCAATCATGTGACAAATCAAAGGTGTACTCTTAGAGGTCCGTCTATGCCTGTAGAAGACAATGGGATGCACGTAGAACCATAGTATTACGGCCGTAGTATAAATGCTACACACGTAGTAGTTTCCATAATTTTGATCAAATCAAGCAATGGATATTGGGTTTCATACTATGCACGCAGAATAAGGAAAGCAGCGCGTAATACTCTGATAGAAATGAACACTATATGCACATAGTAAGGACTGAGGTCAGCAATTTTAACAAGTTGTAGCTCTCTCACAATAGATTGTTTGAGCCCCACAATGGCTATTTTTCAGAGATAAGCTATAAATAAACTTCATCAGGCCAGAGGCAAGTAGAGAACATTTTTTAGAGTATTGCCCAATCTTTGCAAATTTTATTCTTGACTTTACTTTCTAAGTGTTTTCTAATTCTTACACCTCACTAAGCTTTTGTGTTGCTATTTGCTTTAAGATTTGGTGTGAGAATATCATTCTCGTTCTGTTGAACATTGTGTAAAAAATCTTTGGTTGTGAAGCTTGTGGGTAGAATAGGTTTGCTTGTTTGGTTCCTTAGAAAAACAAATGGGTATTGGTTTTCTTGTTGAGCCAGCTAAAAACAAAGGATTGTAAAGGTTGTCTTGTGAGCCTAAAAAGCAAGAGCTTGTAACGGTTTGCCTCCACCCGCAAGTGAGGAAGTGATAGTGGATTGAAATTCTCTAGTTGAGGCTAGAGGGGTGGACGTAGGTCAAGAGGAACCGAACCACTATAAATCGCGGATTTGTTTTCTCTATCCCTTACTTATTTTCATTTCAGTTTCAATGATTGTGTTGGATTTAGCTATTAACTTTTACTTTTCAAAATATTTCCAAAAGTTTTCAAAAGCTTTTATACTTAGCAAGAAATCCAATTCACCCATATTGGATAGCCATATTGGGATTACATACCCCACCTGACTCTCTCACCTCATTTTCGCCTCCCTCTCATCCTAATCCATCCAGAACGCATTCCTAGTGCTTCCCATTTCCCCCATTTCATTCCTAGAGGTAAGATTACATCTCTAATCACTTCATTACATCCATTTCATGCTTTAAATTCAGATTTTGGGTTTTAGGCCAAATTTGAAATGAGTTTTGGATTTTGAGTGATTCTGTTGAAAATGGATGTTGTAGATTGTTAGATTATGATTGTTTGAGGTTAGATAAACATTATTTAAGACTTGAATCAAGAGATTTGATATTGTTTTGAATGGGCTAGGGTTAGGTTCGAGTTTTGTGCAATTTTTGGAAATGTTGAGTTGTTTTTGAGAAACCAATTATAGATTTGAGTTTCTGAGGTTGATTAGAACCAATGTGGGTGTTGAGATTCGATTTCTATCGGTTGAATCGGATTGAAGGACTATTTGTCTAATTTTCCATTTGATGACAAAATGAGATATTTTGCATGTAGGGATCAAAATGTGATTTTGCAAATGAGTGAGGATTAATTTAGATATATTGAGATTCTTTGAGGAATAATATGTTTTTTTTTTTGAGATTTGGAACCAAAATATTAAATTGGAATGTTTTGGGGACTAGTTGGTAATTTTTCTAAGTTCGGGGACCAAAGTGTAATTTATACCGAGGTGTAATGTTTGGTTTATTATGTTAGACTTGGCCCGAAATAGATTTTTGGGGTTTGTTTGAGCGTTTGGGTTGGCATACGTATTTCGATACCGCCACAATACCATGTGTTGATTTGTTTCTGAAATGTCTATTCTAGCTTTGTTTGGTTTCCAATGAGACTAATCATTTACTGGTGGACCGTGCTCTGGATTAATTGCTCGGCATCCGAGTGAGTGGATAGCAGTTTCAGACACATAGGTTGTGTCTTCTACATATATAATGTTTTTGAAGTGCTTGGACATGACATGTAATCCGGAATAACTAAAGGATAAGAAATCTTAAAAATCTGATCTATATGAAAGTCTATATTGTGGAAAACAAATTTCCTTTGGTGATTTTGATGGATTCTGAAAATAAATATTATGTTTTAATATTTATATAATTTTGGGTAATGAACATTATGGTATGAATTTCAAAGTATTCTCCATAGAAAATATTTTTTTTGGATTTAAGAATATTTTCTAAAATAAATGTTTTGTTCTAAAGTTTTTGTACTATGTATTTGTTTTTTAAATTAAAAGTATTTCGGAATAAATAATTTGTCTGAATGTTTGGTATATGTTGGTGAATCAATTGGTCAGTTCTGCATGCTGAATGTTTGAATATTTTCAAATAAATATTTCGATATGTTTTTCGATAAAAATATTTTGATTTGGGCCACCTACCTACGAGGTAGCGTAGCCTATGATACACTGATATTCTATCATTTGTCTAAGTGGCTAATACTATATGCCTAAGTGGTCTATACTTGCCTTAGTGGCTATACTATGGTATATAAGTGGCTAATCTTTGCCTAAGTGACTATTACAAAGTCTGGTTGGCTCTACGTATGTGATGTCAGGTCCCTCTCTGAAAACGTTTTGGTAATTATGGTTCAAATTGTTAGTATTTACAAAGTTATAGTTTTTTGTTATTTTGAGTTTATTTAATTAAAAATACAATTCTTATAACTCCATAATAGATCATCTATACTAAAATTAAATCAGTGATATATTCTCTCTAATTAAATGAGAAAGCAAAATTTTATTCTACGAATTCATTTTGTTGGTAAATTTTCTATTCTCGATAGAACGAGTTATATTGCCCACACTTCCAACTATCCGAACAAGTAACCAAATCATATCATAATATACAAAGAATGATCCACCATTATGTAAACCATTTTCATGACAAGAATAATAAGTTTTATACTTTTGTTTCCTTTGTTTCTTTTGTTCTGCTAATATCCAATTGCATAAAGCATGTAGAAAACATGAATACTTTCCGATAGTGAATAACTCTCACCTGTTAATAATTTTTTTAATGAAGAAATACTTTTTTAGTCATGAAGAAATTGTTATATTTTAAAATTAAGATCTTTATTTAGAAATTTATTTAACTAACCTTAATTTTGTGACAATTACACAAAATTACAACAAAAAGTTGACAAAGTACACAAATACAACACCATTGAAAACCATTGCAGAATTGAACACATGAAAAAATGCAATTTCAAAAATGCCAAAATTTGACCACTTTTTGACCCCACATCAGAAAGTTGACCGCATGTTGACCATGTGTCACAAAATTGATAACGCTCTAGAAAGTTTGACCATACACTAAAATGAGCACAAAACGAGAACAAACTGACTAAAAACAAGCAAATGCATACAAAATTGAACACAAACAGAGTATTTTGGCCACTAAAAAAATAAGTACAAAGCAAGTACATTACCGACAGCTGCGTACAAAATGAGTGCAAAAATAAGCACAAGCCAAATAAATTACGAGTATAAATTGACTATATCACAAAATAATTTGAAAAACTATTTTTATTTTTTTATTATTTAGTAAAATTATGAGTACAAAATGTATACATCACCAACAAATACTTACAAAAAGAGTATAAAGCAAAAATACTTACAAAAAGAGTATAAAGCAAAAAAACTTAAATTTTTTTAATTAGTTAAGTTATTTGATAAAATTACAAGTACAAACTAATAAAAGAGTAAGGAGAGAAAAAGGAAAAAGATGAAGGAGTTAGAGAGAACAGTGAGCAAAAGGAGAGGAGAGAGAAATTAACGTTTACAATGAATTTATATGGCTCGCGCATTTCAGTTACTTTCTCCTGTTTAAGAAATTTTAACTCAGATTGTTGCATAATAGCAATTAAAGAGATTACAGAACTTTAAATGTCGAAAAACACATATGGTGTAATTTACACATTAATTTTTTGTGATTAATTAATTATCAAACCCAAATTAATATGGTTGGATACTCTGGATTATGATAATAACTATTGTTAGAAATAAACTCTTCCTTTAAAGGCAACGTTAAGCTGCTTTTACATTCTAGAATGTGTAAAGTGAGAATGCTACATAAGTGAAGAAAACGTCTAAATGCACCAAAGCAATAATTTTGGGAATGTGTGTGGTCAAATTATTGTTGGACTAATAAAGATAAAGACAGTAATTCGACAAAAATTGTAGTAACTATTTACATTATAGTCTTAAAATATAAACTTTGGTGATATTTCCAATAAATGAGTTAAATAATTGAAAGTGTTGTCCTCCCAAATGATTGTGTTATTAGTCTACTTCACATCTCTATTCAGTTATTTACTTCTCAATCCTAAAAAAAGTTAATTTTCCTCTTCAGATATTTTCTTTTTTTCATTTTGACCTCTTTTGGTCTCAATTACTGCTTAACTCCCAATACTTAAGACATGATAAAGTATAACAACAAGAACCATATAGAATTAGACTGGAGAGGAGATATTCGCTGAGGCAACGACTGAGAGAGCAGATTACGCGTCAGATTACAATATCTAAGTTTTGAGAAGATGTTTGATAACACTTGTATCTTGATAACCAAGTTTTGTTATACCTATTCGGAAATAAGTTGAACGTTTTCCACTACCTATCCACCTCTCAATATAAGTTGTGGAATATTTTCTCGCGACATGTTTCCAATATATCACAAGAGTTTCCCATTTTCCTAGACATGGCCATTCCAGAATCGGACCGGCCCAAATTAGAACCGGAATCGCCTAAATCGTCCAAACTTGGTTCGGTTCCAGCTCAAGGTGCTTCCAAACCGTTAACCGGCGGTTCAACCCTCTAAACCAACAATTTTTACTGGAACCAGCAATTCAACCTTAAACCAATAGTTTTGACATTATTTAAAAAAATCGATTATGTAATATCCCGTTCGTTTTGATCGAAATTTGATGGTATTTCGTCAAGACTTCAGGAAATTTCGGGGCTTTGAGGTGTTTAACTTCGATCGAGAATGTTGGAGGTGGTTTATGTGTGCAAAGCACATAGCAGGTCATTTGTGTGCGTTGGAGACATTCTACGCGCATAGATTGAGGGCAGGGTGTCTTCTACGTGCGTAGGTGATTGTACTAAGTGCGTAGATGGATGTCTGATCCAGACCGTGAGTGTGTCTGGGCACGTCTGTGTGCGTTGGAGACGTCCGTGCATGTTGGACGTAATTTGGACTTGGAACAGTGGTTAGCATGGTGATCTACGTGCACAACACTTGGTGGTAAGCACGTTGATCCTGGATCCGTGAGGGAAAAGTTGTCAGATCTGCCGTCTACGCACACACGAGCTTCGTCTATGCACGTAGTACGTGATCAACGTGCGTAGAGGAAGGTTCAATGCCACGTGCGTAGATGAGCCTTTTCTGCGGTCATTAAATGAAATGTCACGTTTCAGTTCTGAGGTTCTATAAATACACCCACCTACGACTCTCTTCTATCATAACTCATCTCAATCATTGAAATCACTCTCTCAAATACTC
>CAODLS011851055.1:0-17979 GCA_948243855.1 Flueggea neowawraea | reverse complement strand
AAAGTGCTCTGGTGGTTGAGATGGGTTATGGCCGAAGAAAAGGGTAGGTAGGGGTATTTATAGGCTCACGGGCTGACATGTCGCGTTTCACGCATAGTTGCCCAGAAAGAACACATCTACGTGTACATTAGGGGTTCTGTGTACGTAAAATTGTGCTCTACGTGGGTAGCATCCCACACAATGTACGTAGACGGCAGATCTGAAACCCCTCATTCATATCTACAATCTACGTGAGTTCCACCCCCTGTTGTGTGCGTAGAAGGCCTCAGTGTGTTCACGGTCACACCCAAAGGATGAACAACGTGCACAACAACCCATACAATGCACACAGTCCAAACAAGGCATACTCTCGGCCGACTCATCCCCGTCTACGTGCATAGTACTCAGTATTGTGCACGTAGATGACCTCCAATATACGTTGCACTCAACGCACTTTCATGGTCAAGTTTCAGGCCTCGACTACGTGCACAGTACCCTGTCCTAAACACATAGATGACCTCCAATGTGCAAAACACATGCAACACAACTCTCAAACTCATTCCAAACTCAATGGTCAACATCCTAACTTGAAATCACTTCAGAATACTACGAGAGTCCTAAAATAAGTGGGATATTACATTTTAAAACCCCTTTTGTTTGGTAATTCTATTCTTGATTTATGAGTAATGTCTAGTTAATTGTAGACTTTCAGAAGAAACTAGGGTTCAAATCTGTGTAAGCAATAGCAATTGTCAAATTTTGAAGGTCAAGATTAGATCAAAAGAGTTCAATAAAGGAAGGAATATAGATTTTCACATTAAGCATAATCATCTGCATCCTGCATAAATAGCTAGACAATTTGGCTTCTTCTATAATTCATTTAAGTCCTTTCATATCCATAAATAGCTACACTTCGAGCTCATTTAGGTACCCCATTTCAGTTAGTGAGTGTCATTTTATTTGGACCTTTTTTTGTACTAGTGCTCCCTCAAGATGTCAGTGGGTTAATGAGTAATGATTGATACTTTGTAAACCAAATTTAGTTACCAATGTTTTTATACTTATTTTGGTTATAGAAATTATATTTTTATATTTTTATTTATATATTTATTAATATTTGTTAACTTATGTTTATTAAACTAGTTAATAAATGGTTTGGTGAAACAAATTATGGTTCGCGTCGTACACCGGTTATGGTTCGATCTTGGGTCGTTATAGTATCAGATGAACAAGCTGATTTTTTATGTGCTGAGGTACTATAATTGAAGTTAAAAAGGCATTGTGGGGGATTGGGGATGACAAAGCACCGGATATTGACAGTTTTAATAGCTATTTCTTTAAGAAATTTTGGAATATAGTAGAGGAAGAGGTCACAATGGCCGTAGGTGAGTTTTTTAGAATGGATGGTTATTGAAACAACTTTACTCTATCACTCTTATTATCATCCTGAAAGTTGCAAATCCATTTGGCTTGAATGATTATTGACCAATAGAATGTTGCAAAGCCTTATATAAGGTAGTTACAAAGATATTGGCAGCATATTTAGGTAAGTTACTTCCAAGGTTGACCAACCCCACCTAGACAACGTTTGTTCCAGGTAGGAATATTGTTGATAATGTATTGCTTGCTCATGAACTTGTCCACAATTACCATAGAATGGCTTACACTCCTTCCTGTGCATTAAAACAAGATCTTAGGAAGGCGTATGATTCTGTGAGTTAGGATTTTGTGGAAGAAGTTTCATTGGGGTTGTATTTTCTAGGGAAGTTTATTAGATGGGTTATGGTGTGTATTAGGACGCCTCATTTCTCAATTGTGCTCAATGGTTCACTTGAAGGGTTTTTTTTTGGGAAGAAGGGTTTACATTAGGGTGACCTAATATCACCACTTTTGTTTGTTCTTGTGATGGAACATTTATCACGGAGTTTTACAGTAAGAATTCCTCAATATTTCAAATTACACCAAGGTTGTAAGGAAATGAGATTAAATCATCTATGTTTGGCAAATGATTTGTTTGTGTATGATGTGAATTCTCTAGAAAATATAGTTGTCATCCTTTAGTACTTTGAGAAGGTGTTGGATTTGTAGGTAAATGAAGGGAAGAGTTCTATTTTTGTCAATGGTGTTGGCATACCACATAAACAGAGAGCTTTGAGTAACTTAAGTTTAGAGAAGGGGAATTATCATTAAAGTATTTAGGTGTGTTTCTGATATCCTTACAACTGACAAAAAGTCATTGTAAGGAACTTTTGGACAGAATAACTGTGAAGATCAGTTGTTGGACATCACATTTTCTGTCTTATACAGGCCGATTACAACTTGTTAATTATGTAATTCGCAGTATGCAAGTTTACTGTTATTGTATTTTTTTTAATTAAAAGGGGTTTGAAGTGAGTGGTTTGTAGCTCCCCCAATCGAGGAACGGTCGGGCGCTTTCGCATGCTCCTCTCCCAAACCGATTTTTTACATCCACAAGGCTCGACACATGAGACTTTGCTTAAGTGATCCAACGCCCTTCCCACTGGACCAACCGGTGTTGGTTACTGGTATAGTATTTCCATCCTTCCTACTTCTGTTATTAAGGAAATCTTAAATGTAGGCATTTTTTTGGTATGGGACAGATGCTAATAAACATGGTGAGATTGTGGTGTGAATATAATTTGTAGACCTAAAGCAAAAAGGGGCCTTGATATTAAAGGCTTATGTGTATGGAATAAGGCTACAGTGGGAAAAAAAATATGGGATTTAGTGGTAGTTAAAACATCTTTGTAGGTGTAGTGGGTGGCTAGAATGAAGTTGTGAAGGCTGAGTTTCTGTGGGGTCATCAAACCACCTTATTGTAGTTAGAGCTGGCAAAACTTGCTTAAATTAACAGATGAGTATAAACATTTATTTTCCTATAAGGCAGGTAAAAACAGTGAGTTTATGTTATGGTATGATCCTTAGGTGCAGGGACAAGCATTACAAGACATGTTTCTAGAGCTAAACATTGTGCAATCTGACGTCCCTAAATCTACCAAAATCATATATATGTGTGTGTGTGTGTGTGTGTGTGTGTGGATGTTACCTGATCCAACAAAAACAATAATTGATTAAGCCTGGAATGAAGTTAAACATGTAAGTATAGATGAGACACAAATAGACACAATTACTTGGAAACCTACTGCCTCAGGAGGTTTTTCAACAAAGAGTTATTGGCAAGAGCTTAGGGAGAAATCTCCAACATTGACATGGAGTAACCTATTATGAGGTAAAGGACATACTAGCAGGCACAACTTTATTGTGTACTTGGCGATCCATAACAGACTTGCAGTGAAAGTTAGATTACTCAAATGGGGGGCTGTAGCGGATTATATTTGTATGCTATACGATTCTTCAACATGTTGACCTTTTTTTGAGTGTCCTGTTATGTGCAGAGTGTGGCAATAGATGCTTACAAGATGCCATATTGAAAGGGATCACCTGACTTGGTGGAGAGAAATCAGTTGGTTCACTAGAAAGATGAAGGGAAAAAGTCATTGAAACCAGGTATGACATGTCCTTTTTAATGCAATAGTATATTAGATTTGAATGGAGCAAAATTGTGTGGTGTTTAAGAGTGAACCATTCTGTCATGATCGTGTTATTCTTTGGATTGTGAATAGTATGATGGATAGATTTACTAAGGTTAACATGTGGCTGGAAATATAGATATACGGTATATTGACAGTGTTTTTTTAGTATAGGGCATTGACTAGGTGGTGATGTTGAGTTCAGTTTTAATGATGATGTCAAAACATCCATGAAAGAAGTACAAAGCTGTGAATTCTATCAGATGTGGCCAATACACACTTAATGGATTGATTATGCATGTAAACCACATGAAGTTGGTGACCTAAGCGCATAGATGGAATTGATCAAGTGGAAAACAACGTGCGTTTCACATGTGCATTCGAGTTTCAGTGCCACAACACACGTAGCTAGGGCGTACCACATGTAGATGCTTCATTCCAAAAGTCTTTGAATATCAGATCCTTTCTAAGCATGTAAAAAGGACATAACGCACGTAGAATCTTGGTTTCAGAAGATATAAAATATCAAGATATTCTCTATGCCGTAATGATTCAAACGAAAGCACGTAGAAGTCCAAAGGTGCAAACTTTGAAGAAGATGATCTCTATGCATGCAGAGAATACTATGCTCGTAAAAGGCTAATGGTGTGACCTTTGAGAAAGTAGGCCATTACACACGCTAATGATGTTACACATGTAGAAGTACAGAGAATGAAAACTTTCATAATGCTCCTCAAAATTTAAATTTGAATATTCCTGACACACTGACGTGGAGAATCAAAGTGCAATCTTGGAAATCAACAACACATATTGGAGAAATGTATAAGCAAAAGGGAGTGGCCTAATGCTTAATGCTAGTGCTAAGCACGCAGAAGCCAGTTTGTTCAAGGAAGTAGAAACTGAAGTTCAGACAAGGCACTTAGATTGCATATCAATGCACGCTGAACTCTAATGGAATCAAAGGCTACGCACGTAAATGATGTGGCGTCATAGTTGTACAAAATTTTATATTTACTCACAACGGTTGTATTATTTATTCCAATGGCTACAAACTTCAAGAGGCCTATAAATAGATGTCTCCAACACTAGAAGATAAGAGAGAATCCCTTGCTACATCTTGCTATCTTTATTTCTCTCATTCTGCATTTTATACCCACTCTAGATATTTATATTTGCTATCATTATTGGGATGGGTTGAGCTTATATTATGTGTTTTAGGAACACACTTTGTAATAATCAAAGTATTTGATTGAGGGTTGAATAGGTTTCCTTGTTGAACCTTTAAAAAACAAGAGTGGTTTGTTTGTTGAGCCTTAGAAAAACAAGTGGTTAGATTTTCCTTGTTTTGATTCCTTGGAAAAACAAGAGGTTATAACGCTTTCCTAGTTGAGTCCGCAAAACCTAGAAAGGGCAACGGTTTTCTTGTTGAGCCTATAAAAATAAAAAGGTATAACGGTTTTCCTCCACTTGGAAGTGAGAAGATAGTGGATTGAAATTCTCTATGGGTTCTAGATGAGTGGATGTAGGTCAAAGAGGACCGAACCACTATAAATCAGATTTGTTTTCTCTTCTCTCAACTCATTTACTTTACGTTGCATTTATATTGTGTTGTGTGTGGATTTGTCGTTTGGTTTTGAGTTACTTTCGCAATTGATTTTTTGATTTTATTTTAAAAGAACTTTGTTGTTTGTTTGGATTTGCTAAAGATTTTTAATAAGGTTTTAAACTTGCTCAAAATCTAATTCATTCGCCCTTTGGGATAGCCATATTTGGGACTAACAAGTGATTCTCTTATGTTTCAACTTTTCTATCTAGAGACCACATTGTGAGTCTTGAGCTCAGATGGAGAATTGGGATGTAGATGATTGTGATTTTGCTTGGGAAAAATTGTATAGAAAAGTGTATAGGCTTGTTTTTGGTTTGTTATATCGTTGTATTTCTTACAATAAAAAAACTTATATTTTGCCCCCCCAAAAAAATCCCAACTAATCAAAAAAATTTCCCGACCCTTCTTTATAGAAGCTTCTACATACTTATAACCTATTAACTTTTCTCCATGTTGTCAATACCGTTAAGTTATCAAATCCTAAAGTGTTAGTTTATTAATTATGGTGAAAGTATTACGAAGAAGTTTCTATGACTGATAAAACAAATTAATAAAATTATTAAAACAATGAAGAAAAGTTGAAAAAAGCTTCTTTATACGTATTTTTATAAAAACCGATATTTCTTTCAAGATTGTCCTTTTATGTTTTTTCAAGACTTGCCCTAGACATGGCCTCGGTTCGGAGTTGTCGATTCTAGTTTAAAGAAATAGTTGAACCGAAACTAGACCACTTAGGGCCAGTTCGGGTGGTTTTGGTTATGGATCCGGTGTTTCAATTATTGCTCTTGTTTGGTTCCAATTTAATCGAATTATTTAAAATATAAATTAATAAAAAAATATTGTTTGTTTGGTTCCTTTTCGGTTCGTATTATTAAATGTAAATATAAAATTTATTTACTTTATCTTAAATAAAAAAATACAAGTGACAATTTAAGACATATAAGTAATAATTTAATGAAAAACTAAATAATATAAGTAATTAAATTTAAAACAAAAACTAAAATTCTTGTCTTTGAGCGCCGCCACTTGCATTACCAAAATTCTCCAATTTTCATTAAAAATTGTATCAGATGCCATGTTTAATTTGCAAACATGTGCTTTTACATCTCTCTTTTTCTCTCTCTTCCCCTTCTCTCTTTGTGTCGACGTCGACAAAACTCTTCCAAGTTTTTTGACGGTGACGAAGCTCTTCTCCTATGAAAGGCTCAACATCAATGATGAGGCCTTTGGTTTCTACTCTGACTGTGCTTCAATGATTCTTCCCTAGTTGATGACTAATTTCTTCTATTATTATTTTCCTTTTTGATTTTTTTCTTGCTTTTTGATTTTTATTTTGTTTTAGTCAAAGATTATAGATTTTGTAGTGGTGACGCATAGTTAGGAGGATGGTGGAGATCTTGTTTGGAGGATGCTGGTTTGGTGAAATATGTCAAAATTAATATCTTTAATTTTGGTTTTTTTATCTACATACAATTGATATCCAAGTTCATAAATGAATTTATGTTAGTATTTATATGTTATTTCTTGTTTTAAAACTTGAATTCGATTTAAATTGGATATCAATTGTATGTAGATTTGACTGTTTATGTGTTGTTTATATGTTATTTCTTGTTTTAAAACTTGAATATTATTTATATAGTGTTGATATATTATTTATATGTTGAAAACAACATATATATAAGATATCAATAATATATAAATAATATATAAACAACAAAATCAACAAGATATAAATTACAGATTTATTTATGTATTATTATTGACATGTAAACAACATATATGCAACATATAAACAACAAATCAACAACATATATGTTTACATGTTTATGTGTTGAAAATAACATATAAACATGATATCAATAACAAATCAACAGCATATAAAATTACAGATTTGTTTATATATTATTTTGAACATATAAACAACACATAAATAACATATAAATAAAATGTCAACAACATATAACAACATTCAAAAAATATATAAAAAATAATAATATATAAATAACATAACATGTTCGTACGGAATAAATAACATATCCGTAAATTTGAAAAATGACATCTGTACGGACGAAATATTACAAAGTATATCTGTAATAAGTATAATTTGTGCGTACGAAATAAATATTACAAACTTTATAAATATATCTCATAATTCGACGTATAACTTCCCTATCAATGGACTAAGAAGATGAGAGCTTGCAGATTGAGGTCGAACCGGATTATGTCACCAACCCAAAACACCTAAACCCTACCCATCTCCTTTGGGACCCATATGCCAATCTGAGCCGAACCAACATTGAAACCGCTCAAAATCCGCCAAACAACCCAAAACTGGAACCATCCAAAACTTCTCAACTATGCCACCAACCCACCACCACCAACCAACCACATTGGAAGCAAGAATAGACGAAGCCTCAACCACCTTCCGGGCTCCGTTGAGCCACCTGAACTGTCCGCTGCTCAAGCTTAGCAAAGAAACATGTCGATGACGACAAGATCATGTCCATCCTTTGATCACCGTCGCAAAATACACAATCGACAAAAGTCTAAAATTAATATTCATTCTTCACTTTTTTATTGATTTACTAATAAAATAATAATTTACATATTAAATAAATAGTGTTTAATGCATTCTTTTCACTTTGATCAAGACAAATGAATTCACAAAATAAAATAAAATACATTTTTTTGAGGAGGATTGATGAGCATTATATTCCACCATGTTAATATAGAGTGAATTTCAACATGTAAAAATTCATAATTATGACCCCCCTCCAGCAACCAATGGGTCGGCAGGTCCACTACCTAGTAGAATTGTCTAATTGTAACATGACAATAAAACGCAGGTACATGAGCAATTTTTGGCTAAATCTGATGGTATGATTCCCATTAACATTTCTCATGCGGAAGCAAATTTAATTATAAAAAAAAGACGCTAAAAAATCATCATATGAACATCCAAATATGATAACTAAATGCTAATTACATAATAAAGAAAGCCTAAAGTGTTAATCCCAATGATCTAACAGTAGTTGTGTCCTAATTAATTACAGGAAAGGAAAAAGGCCAGACCTAAAGAAATTCAATTAGAATGTCTCTACGATCAACTTTTAACATAAATAAACAACTCACTACAAAATCAGATTTGAGGATTTCCTACGTCTTCGTCAGTCTCTACGGGCAGCCTTCATTCTAAGCTTTGCATTTTAAACGTCTGATTGCTCAAATGGCACACGCACAAACAACTGCCCGTGTAGCGTTACAACAGCAGATGTCTGGTGTGGATCAATTCTCGAAGGTAAGCTCACAACCTAAAAAGAGAAAAAAGAACGAAATGTAGACAATTATTTGCTCGAGTCGCAGACATAAATAATAGGAGTAATATCAAAATTTCACAACAATGACTTCAAATTGAACCAAGGACTTCCAGAAAAAAAACTGTTGACATACAACATTACAAGTTATTTAATTTTTATCCTCAAATAAATGTGCATTCTAGTCTAGCTTTGCTATTCCGCATGTCCGTATATACCTTTTCGAAGGGTGTCACACCCCATGGATTATTAAGTTGCCCTGGTTGACCAGAAATAATTAATCGTCCAGCTGGATCAGACTGAACATGCACCTGATTTAAAAAGGAAAAAAAAATAAAACATAAGATTAAACATGAATTTACTTTGTAAAAATCGCCTGCTCATACAAAAACAGCTAAATGAACAATGCCAAAATGAACATCACGCCTCTGTCATTGGCAAAATTGAAATGCTCATATAAAAACAGTTTGTATTTACTAATCTTATCAGACTAGTAATTAACACAAAATTTCTATTTGGCTGATGAAGTGCAATACCAGTTCCATGCTCCAATTTATATCAATCAGGTTCACCCGCTGAGATCTTACTTCTTGTTATGCAAAAAAAAAAAAAAAGGGTTCACAAGTTCAACTCAAATGGAGCATGAGACTAAAATTAACTAAGTTAGCATAAGGCAAAACACATGTGCCCAAGCTTGGATATATTCCATGCAAAGGAGCTCAAAATTATTTTCATACAGTGCATAAGCCTCTCCCGAGCAAAACAATAAACGAAACGGAAAATTTAACAGGAAGGAGTCACTGACTTGCTATATATTTCCAAATGTATTTTCATACATTATAAACTCGAAGCTATTTTTTTTTTTCTTTTTTAACTGGAATGAGAGACTTTCATTAACAACTAGAAACAGTAGCAGAGTACAAAGCCAAAGACAAACAATAATCAAAAGGTCTATCCCAAACTCAAAAATCGGGCAGCGAAACTGAAGCTCCAGCAAATTTGTGAGCTAAAAGACTAGCCAATCTACGGATAAACTCAACTCTAACATAATCAAGTGAAGATTGAATACTCCTACAACTCTAACTCACTGCACCATCATAATGTACCTATAAAATGATCTTTACTGGTTTTTTCCCCCACTTACAGACTATGTAAAAGTCATTTTTTATCTAACATTTTTCAGCATAACAGCCTTGTAATGTCTCAAGCTTATGTTATGCACCATACTTACAATTATGTCTTGTAACCTTTCACTGGGAGAAAAGATATTCATAAATGAATGCATATGCATATTCAACAAAATGCTAACTTTATAGTCCTACTTTATAACTAAATTTCTATCACTCGACACTGAAACTAAGAAAAAATAACGTATTACTTCTCCCATTTAAAACAAAGATCATAATTACTCCAAGTTGAGAATATGTACAATTGCAGAAGACAGAGAAAAATAAAAATGGGGGCTAGGAGAAAAAAGAAGGAAAAGCGCTTCAAGGTATTACCTCTTCACGTAGAAGCCCTGGAACCAGTGCATAAACCTCAAAACAATCATTCTGCAAATAATTGACTATGTAAACATAATAAAGCAGGTGCTAGCAAAAGTTTCAAGCTCCGGTCACACATTTTAAGAAGTCATGAGTTAGAGTAGAAGAAATCTTACAGTTCTTTGCACATTTATCTTCACCCAATCAGCTGGAGGGCCAATATCAATGACCATTGTATCCCCTCTGCCAAAAGAAAATCCATTCTGAGCACTATTAGAGCAATAACAAAGGTCTGAAACTACAATAAAATAATGAGTGATCCTAACTGTTGCTTAATCGTTTTCACATGAGAAACACTCAGAGTACGCTCCACACTTGATGGCTTTTTGCGCTTCAGCAAACCTGAATTTCAATGAGTAGGGTTAAAAAGAGGAAGCCATCCTATATCAAAGCTACAAACACATCCAATCCATTTAATTTATACATACCGTTTGTTTTTTGTTGCTTGTCAACCTTGGGTGTAGAGGACAAGTTCTTATCCTAAGCCCCACAAAAAAAGGACTCAAATGTGAAAACAATGTTAATATTCATAAAGCTAATAAGAACAATGCATAGGATAAATAAAACAGTTTTCAAACAATTAAGGGTTTAAAAATACAAATATATCAACAAAGTTTATCCACACCTTAATAATTGGTTGAGAAACCTGGCCATTAGCAAGAAGCCGCTGGGAATGCCAACCTTGCATGGCACGGGCTGCAGCATCTCTCCGAGCCCTCCCTGATCCCAGAACTTGACTTACACTAGCCTACATCATATTGAAGAAGCCAACTAAAAACAATGGCTTTGGGCAGATGCAAGAAGTATGCATAAATTCTCAATTAAAAATCAAACAAATGAATTATATGGCCAGCAAGAAGAAAAAAAATGACATCTAATGACATCAATTCAAGGAGCTTAGCAATGAGAATATACTGTTAAATTTATAACCAGGCATCAATTCCTCAGAAGGGAAAGACCAAAACAACAGAAAATGAATTCAGAAGCAAAGAAGACAATCATCTGGAAATCCAAAAACAAAGAAAACCACAACAGAATCTAAGCAATTGTTACTGCCTGTAAACTAGAAACTCCATTACATGCAAGAGACAAAAACCAGTGTTTCACAATAATTTTCTCCAGGATCATCAACTCAATTGTGAACAGAAAAAATGAAAAAGGTTGCTCTGCTGAAAGTGAATTAGATGAATATATGGCAACACATTCCAACAAACTATAATAGAAGTACTTCAGCAAAGTTTTCTTCCTTCAATATTTAAGTCTGGGCAATGGGTAGAGTATACTAATACCCTTATCCGTACCCGTAGTTCATATCATGTACCCATACACTACCCATATCCATACGGGTAACAAAAATTATTACCCGTATCTGACTCACAGGATACATGTTTACCCGTAGGATACTCATTTAACCATGATTTAAATTTAGTTAATTAACTTAAAAAATAATATCTTACTAATTTAACACAATAGATTAAAAAATACATGAGATAATATGAAATACTATATTCATACAATATAATATAAAAACTATAATTTACAATTAAATGTAGTTAATGAAATAGTAATGTGATAAGTTATTACTTGATTGAGAATTTATAAAAAAATTATAGTTTAAAATACTATACAAGGATGAAGATGAACAGTATTTACAATATTCTCATTGCAACATCTAAATTACATCACTTAATTCTAGTCTCTTGCTGTGGAGAAAATGTTAAACCAGATGTTATATTTGTGACGATAATATACCAAAATATGTTAGACCAAAATATACGAAATGTTAGAAAAAAAATATTGTTTTTGAACTCTCATTCTTGATTTGTTGGCCAATTAATCATATGTCAATGCTATATGAATAAATTTTATATACAACAATTTTGCCCAATATTTTAGTTATAATAATCTCGTTAAATATAAAACTATAATAATAACTTTTCAAAAGTAACATCTCATTCTAACTACATAAAAACTACAATATCTAACAAAATACATTTATAGTCTCATTATAATTATAAATTAATTTATTCAAATATGAGAATTTATTTACCTTCAAAACTCTCTCTCTCTCTCTTTGCCTGTCTGTGTGTGTGTGTGTGTGTGAGAGAGAGAGAGAGAGAATTTATTTAGCTTCAAAACTCTGTGTGTGTGTGTGTGTGTGTATAGCAGGTATGGGTAACGGGTAATAAACATGGGTACAGGTACGGATATTATTCAACGGGTATGGGTAGGGTATTTCTATATTCATATCCTACCCATACCCGCACAGTAAAATACGGGTATTACCCGTACCCAGTTAAAGTGGGTAATACCCGCATTGACTTGGTACGAGTAGAGTTGGTACTCATTGGGTAGGGTATAAATTGTCATCCCTAAGTCTGACACACAGCACTTCCCTAGGGGTGAAAATTTATCTCAATGAAAGTCAACTCCGAATGCATTCTAGATCTCAAATACATAAAAGTAACACAAGCCTCAATAGACATCTTTGCAGAAGGAATGGAGAATATAAGAACAATCACATCACCATCATCTCCAAGAATGTTAACCAATTATAATTTCTTTAACTTGTAGATACAACAAACACGTAGCTTTGATGCTTTTTGCCCCCAAAAGTTTTCATCATGCACTTTTTATGACACATGGAAGACATAGAATCAGCAATATACCACGGAAGACATATAGCAATACCCAGAGTAGAGATGTGAACATTATTAACAAGGCCAAATAGGAAAAAGAAAGCCATAAGATGCCTGTTAAAAATGCAATTATAGAATAATAACATGAATTGCCGTGAAATTACCTGATTTTCATCCCTGATAGTCTCTGGCACAGTTCCATCTGAAAAAGGGAGCTCACCATTTCGCAATTTACCCTTTTCATACTCAAGCAGTGCCTGAATATAAATTAACATGAATTTCAACAAACGTTTGTCAGAAGAAAAGGCTTATTGTCTGTGCAGAAGTGTCAATTAGAGCATAACCTTCTCATAGAATATTCGGAATGTCCAAGACAATGTAGTACAAGTTCTGCAAAATTCCAACATCTAAATATAATGACACATGGAAATGTGAAATCAAAAATCAAGCACACAACTATACATATAAAGAAATTTATCCTTCAGTTTTCCACTAAAAATAACAGCTTTCAGCCATTTACAGGCCTAGACTGAGATAACATCTTACAGAGGTCATGATATCCCACGTGTTCATGATTAAGCCATACTGGCCCACTTTACTAGTTGACAATCTTTTCCAATCCGGTAGATACCTATGTCTACAAGTATAACTTCTATCAAGAATTCGTACACATGATGGACAGTAGATACCTATGTTTACAAGTATAACTTCTATCTAGAATTCCTACGCATGATGCGCACAGAAGTCAATGCACCAGATGCAAGTCTTTCAAAGGTGTGATATTCTTTCAATTTCAAATGCAGATTTGCTAGTACATAAGCAAATTTTCACACAGTGACCAAATTATAAGCACATTTCTGCACAGTAACAAAACTATAAGTGAGTTTCCAGGCAGGAACCAAAATTCTTGACATAGAGAGGGAAAAGGAAAAGAAATGCACTTGGCTCTTCTTATCTTGAAAACAATTACGGTCATTCCTGATTTCTCTCTTATCAAAAAGACGACTTAAAAACTATCTAAAGTTACAAAACTGTGCAAATATATATGCATCAATTTATTCATAAAAGACATATTGATAATAAACAAAGATCTCACTTTGGGGGTTTGAATGATTCTCCTACTTGACGCCATAATTTGCATGATGTCACCTGGAAAAAGAAAACACAATCCTGTTACACTTGCGAAGCCATATAAAAATATATAAATTCAAACAATTTTGTAAGAATTCAAATCCCACATTAACTACCAGCTAAAATTTAGTGAAATGGACCTTGAAGTTGATAGACAAGGTCACAAGATGATACTAAATTTAAAATTTCCAAAGATGGCAATGTAATAAAATGTTGCAATGATAAATAGACCAAACTAATCATCAATGTCTTTTAGAAGACTGGAAAAGAATTTTCTGATTCCTTGAGAACTCTAATCAGGGTTACTTTGAAGTGGCATGGACATGGATACGACATGATATGGGCACAGCATGACAGATTCATGACACCTACACGGATACAAAGACAATAACAATTGTCTAAAACACACAGCAGAGGAGCACATTCAAGAAAAATGCATTTTTTGATGATCATACAATCTCTACATGCGTACAAGCAATATATGAATTTAATTTATATCATTTAAACACTAAAATTTAACCTAAACAAAATAATTGAATTAATTGCATTTTACTTGTAATTCAAATTTCACTAAAAATGCAAATAAGCATTTACCATATCCTCCAAGAAAAAATTGAAACTCTCAGGAAAAAAATGTCAAAAACAATTAGGAAACCTTGAAACCAAAGAAAATAAAAACTAATCATCAAAAAGAATATTATTATTTTACACATTAATGAGATGTTTCCTTAAAGGCATATGCGTGAAACATAATCCACAAATTAAAACAAAAATAGAACATACTTCATTCAGATATTATAACAAAATCCTTGCAATCTTTCTCTCTATTCTTTTTTTTCCTAGGACACTCTATAGAAAGTGTGTCAATGCAAAACTTGGTGTTAAACATAGACACAGCTCTCCATTGGGCATCTCAGTGCAGGCTTCCTGATGAAATTAATAATTACAGCACAACCACAATTAAATGCATACAAATGCACCCATAGATGTGGAAGCATGCTTGTGGACAGCCCCATGAAATTATATAAGTGTACAAGCAATTTTGTAACTGCAAGAGCACCAGAAGACGGCAGTTGCAGTTTTGATCTTACCAAAATCTTACATCTAAACTCAATATGTCACCAGTAAAAAAAAAAGGGAAAAAGAAAATGAAAGTGCACCACAATTAGAAATTGTTGAACCAATTAAGTTTTTAAATCAAAAGGCTATAATTTGGAACTTGCAAAAAAATAATAATAACAATAATAATAAATGTAAATTTGATTAACCAAGCGGACTTCCGCAAGATGTGCAAACACTGAGGCCATGTGAAACAAAAGGTTAAACTATATTGGCAAAAGTGTCAGCAAACCTGTTCATATCCCCCGAGCTTGATAACAGCCCTCCATAACCTAGGTCAAATTCAAGGCAGATTTGTTATGCTTTAAAGTTTTGAACAAGCAACAAATATAACCTTAAATGATCACAGATCTTAAAGTTAACGTAGAAATTACTACTTACTTGAGCAAATTTAGCTCTTCTTTGTAAAATTTTGGGGCCTTGAATTCTAGATTATTCTCCCTATAAAATCTCTCAACATCCTTCAAAAATGATGCCTGCTCCTCCTCTGTTCCAGACTCATAACCCTCAGCGGAAGAATCCAGAAGGAACGAATTGTTTAGAGTCTTCATTTCAGTTTTGTGTTCCAAATCAGACTTTGGTGTTGCACTTTCCTTCTTAACATCCAATTGCGGAGACAAGTCCATTTCTGGAACCTCATTTTTCAAATCATGTCCTTTTTCATCATCTTCGGTTTTTGTCTTAAGAGGCTTGAAGTTTGAGTCAGTCTCATTCTCGCTAGCTGATGGTTTTGCCTCCAAAGTGTTGTCATTCAACTCATCCCCTTTCTGACCATCTTCAGATTTGGATACCGAATACTTCTGATTAGAAAGGCTAACATCACCACCTTCATTTTCAGTACTATTGACTTCTTTTGCATCAACGCTATCATTGTCCTTAGAGTCCAACTTAGCCTCCTCGCCATCATTCCCCATTGCACTAGAACTCGTCAGGATGCCCCCAACACTTCCATCTTTAACAGAAACAGTAACTTCAACAGAGTCTTGAATACCATTTTTAACCTCAACAATCTTTGCATCAGCCATAACCGTATCAACTCCATCTGCCACATGTTCTTCCGAATGGTGCGCATTCTTCTCCTCCTCTTCCTTCTCTTCTTCCCTCTTCTCTACATCTTCCTTCTCCTCTTTCTCTTCCTTCTCAACAACAATATCAGAAGCCACGTCCTTGCATTTCTCAGCATCTTCAATCACAACATCCTTCTCATCCGACCCCAATCCTACATTTTCATCCAAATTTTGAGGCTCCTCCTGATTCAGAGAGCTTGAAGGCACGTCTTTCCCTTGCCCTTCATCTCGACAATCATCCACCTTCTTATCATCATTACTCGCTCCCTCCACATTATTCCCCGCCTCATTCGAATCAACATTCTCATTATTACTCATCGTGATTACAATTCACAAAATTATTTCCTCTACGAGAAGACAAAAAAAAAAAAGACAAATTTCCTATAAAATCACATATTAAAGAAAAAAAAAGCGCAGGTCACGAGATTACAATACAAGAAAGAAACGAACACATAAGCAACATGCAAAATTTGTTCAGCGACAAGAAGAATAAATGAACAGAGAGAATGCACCTTTAGGTCGCGGCCCAGGTTCCTCTAAAAATGACGACGTTCACCGCCACCGCCACCGGGAGAGAAAGGTGCAGGAGCTGAAACCCTACGAGCAAAATAATGCAAAACGCAGGCGTTTTGAGAGCTGGTTTTGGAAGAACAAGTGTCGAAGTGATTGTTCGTAGGAAAGGAAGAGAGGAAGCAGAGTCGTAAGGCCAAAGGGCCGCAAAAGTCGAGTGGGTGATTTGGTTTTTTTGTTTAGATTTAATTTGGTGAAGGGCCGAGTGGGTGGGTGGGTGGGTGGGTGTGTGTTTGTGTGAGGAGAGAGATTTGGCGCTGTCCCGGTCATGATGGTGAAGAGGTTTTGCGCTGTTTTTAATCTGCTAATGTGTCATTCAGGTAGGGAACATCACGCTTTTATATCAAATTAAAAATAAACAATAATTTTAATATTATTGGAGAGGTAATTATAATTTTAAAAATAAAACATCTTAAATTAAAGTTTTAATTATGTCCAAATATTTATACCCTCTTTTTTCTCAATTTCTCTCTTCTCCCCCTCCTCTCGTCTTTCTCACCTTCACTTTCTTCCTCTCTTCTTTCTCTCTCCTCTTCTCATCTAGTCTCATTTTCCGACTCCTTTTCTCCCTCTCTTTCTCTGCCACTGTTTGTGTTGGAATTCACGGCTAAAATATGACATTCATATACATACATGACAGCGGATATGACAAAAATTTAATACTTTGAATTCCCCCAAGAACCAATGCAAATTAACATATATAATTAAGGTTGGAAGCTTTACCTTTCACCAAGAACCCGAATCACCTTTGTGGAATCACGTTGTCTTTCCGCGAACGTGACTACATGTATTCACACGAACGAACTTACCTTAGAATGATTGCAGTGTACTAGCACCTTTTTAGAATCACAGTTCTAAAGCTCACAAAATTATTTTCTCTCCTTAAATTGTAGCACACTAATTCGGTAATGGGATGAATGAATGGCAAGGGGTGCAAGTCTATTTATAGGCATATGAGATGACCTAGATAGACAACACATATGAACCAAAATTCTATTTCTCCTTGCCCTACTTGGATTCGGTTTTCCCCTTTGTGCAAAAAGAGGGCCGAATTCATTTCTAGTCATACTAGGTTTCGGTTTTCTCCTTTAGTACAAGAAGAAAGCAAAATTCGTTCCTAATCATATTAAGCTACATCCTAATTAAGGTTTTCTTGTCATACAAGAATAGAACTCCTAATTAGATGTGCATATGTGTACTAAATTCTATTCCTTGTCATACAAGGATTAAGATCCCTAAAAAATAGGAAGTGAATGCCGAAATTCCTCTCCTATTTTTAAGGCTTGTACCGAATTTTCCATTGCCCTAATCAAATTAGGTTTGGCCGAAATTCATCATGGGTTTCTTAATGTTATTGGGATTTTAATTGTATGATACATTACCATAATATAAATCTCATGCATGGGCCAAATTATGTCACACATAATTAAACAATTAAACCCATGATATTATGTGATTC